>OZ038453.1:23173957-23227641 GCA_964036195.1 Sphaerolaimus hirsutus | reverse complement strand
CAACACCCTTCACTTTGGTCAGATTCTGTACTTCATCAAGTGCCATTTTAAGTTGCTGTCGCAAAACTTGCTTTTCGCAGAGCAAATTTTTTATGTGCTCCAGGTGATGTTTCAATTCAAATTCCGCGTGTCGATAATTTGACAATTCAGTGCGAAAATTGTTGCATTCCGATTGCGCCGTTTGCAAGTCTTCCTGAGAAAGTATTTAAGTAAACACCTTCCCGGACAAGTTCACCACCCATTTTTTTATTTCACTTCGAATGCAATATCTCCGTCCATGGGGGTGTTATAAAGCTGAAACTTTGTAAATTTAGAGTTGTAAGACCCCTCTACTCCCCAACAATGGGGGAGGTGCAGCAACTCACTACAGCGTGGGTCGCCCTATATGCAACAATTTTTTTGGCGTTTTTGGTGTCCCAAACAAGTTCACCACCCACTTGATTGGCTACACTACGAGAGCCATATCTCCAGCTGTGATGACGGTACAAAGCTGAAATTTGGGGGATGTCTTGCCAACAACCCCCCTCACAATACACCAGTGGGGCGGCTGCCAACGACCCACTAAAGCATGGGTCACTGCATATAAAGTTGATTATTTTCTAAAAACAGCCCAAGTGTCCCAAAACAAGTTTATCACCCAGCTGCATTGAAAAAATGTTGCAACAACATACCTAATATAAAACTGAATCGGGTTGGAAACTTATTTCAGCCAAAAACAATTTTTCAGTAGGGCACCCTCCCTGTCCCATAAACGGTAGAATGAAAATTTAACTTTAAACCAGATTTTTGTTTCACACTTACAAAGTTGGTTTACAAAGTTCACTAGAGAATGGTCTAAGGTTCAAAGTTATGTAAACAACATAACCTCTAAAATGACTCCATAAGGAAATTTACTTGGGGTGAATTCTATGATGTCAAAATGATGTCATTTCAGGAACAAAATTTGACACAATTTTCACTTTTTCATTCACCCCAAATAAATTTACTTATGGAAGCATTTTAGAGGTTATGTTGTTTACATAACTTTGAACCTTAGACCATTCTCTAGTGAACTTTGTAAACCAACTTTGTAAGTGTGAAACAAAAATCTGGTTTAAAGTGAAATTTTCAGTCTTCTGTTTATGGGACAGGGTGGGTGCCCCACTGAAAAAAAATTTATGAGCAGAACTAGGGTTCAAATCTGATTCAATTTTATATCAGGTATGTTCTCACAACATTTTTTTGTAATGCAGTTGGGTGGCGAACTTGTTTCTGACACTTGGGCTGTTCTTAAAAAAATTATCAACTTTATATGCAGTGACCCATGCTTTAATGGGTTGTCAGCAGCCGCCCCACTGGTGTATTGTGAGGGGGGTTGTTGTCAAGACATCCCCCAAATTTCAGCTTTCTACCGCCCTCACAGCTGGAGATATAGCCTTCAAAGTGAAGCTAATCAAGTGGGTGGTGAACTTGCTTGGGACACCAAAAACGCCACAAAAATTGTTGCATATAGGGCGACCCACCCTGTAGTGAGTCGCCGCACCTCCCCCATTGTTGGGGAGTTAGGGGGTCTTACAACTTTATATATACAAAGTTTCAGCCTTATAACACCCCCATGGACGGAGATATTGCGTTCGAAGTGAAATAAAAAAATGGGTGGTGAACTTGTCCGGGAAGGTGTTTATGTATTTCTATTTTATGTATACTCCAGTGTAGGGTTGGAAAAAAATCGATTTTTTTAACGACCCCGATTTAAAAAAAATCTAGTTTTTTAAATAAAAATCGCTGGAGTTAAAATAAGCCCTATTTTTTGTTAAAATCGCTTCTGAGGGTAATAAAAGCCATATGAAATGATAGGCAGTGCTAGTGAAAGAATGGCGCCATGGCGCTGGCGCCATTTGAGGGCGCCAAAGGGCGCCGCGCCATGGCGCCCTTGGCGCCCTTTTTCTGTGGCGCCCTTGGCGCCTGGCGCCCTGCCCTAAAAGGGCGCCAAAAAGGCGCCAGCATGATTTCAAGGTGACCGTCTGTAGATAATCAAAATTCACCATAAAAATGTACGAAATGATGCTATTGGATAGAGTTTTTTCGTCCAACGGGTTCATCAGACGCGTCTGACCGATCAGAAACTGCGAAAGATGAACCGTCGAACTTGCAAACCCATGAATCAATAGATTCAAATTTTCGAATTTCTGTTTTTGTCCACTTCAAGAAAACATTTGCGAGCAGAAACCAACAAAACATAATTGAATTTTTTGCACATTGAACAAAACATAACTGCATGAATTTTTTGTTAAATGACAATTTTCATTGTGTTTGAATTGAATGTCATTGTGTTTGAATTGAATGTGGAGGTATGATTTTATGGTTGACTTTTTTGTCTCATAGTCTTATTTTTTATTATTAGATCCTGGAGAATGTGAGTAAAGATGTGATGTGTGCGTTAGAGTGCTACAAAGATACTTTTAGCACACTCGGGGTACCGTACGCACATATTTAGCCTGGCGCCCTTGGCGCCTGGCGCCCATTTTTCAAATGGCGCCATGGCGCCCTTGGCGCTTAGCGCCCTCTTTCTGTGGCGCCCTTGGCGCCTGGCGCCCACTCTCCGAATGGCGCCCTCTTTCTGTGGCGCCCTTGGCGCTTGGCGCCCTCTTTCTGTGGCGCCCTTGGCGCCTGGCGCCCACTTTCCGAATGGCGCCCTCTTTCTGTGGCGCCCTTGGCGCTTGGCGCCCTCTTTCTGTGGCGCCCTTGGCGCCTGGCGCGCACTTTCCGAATGGCGCCCTTTTTCTGTGGCGCCCTTGGCGCCCAGTTTCCGAATGGCGCCATGGCGCCATTGGCGCCTGGCGCCATTTTTCCTGGCGCTTTTCCATCACTAGGCAGTGCACACTATGCTTACTGTGGTAAGATAGTCACTGTAGAGCTTTGGAAAAGCTTGAAAGTCAGTTATTTTCCATTTAAAAGTAAAAATTTGTTATGTTTGCCGTGTGAATCATATTTCTTTGAGTATTTGCAATTTTGTTTGCAGAAATGGCATGCTCATGCTTAAAACACAATATAAATTATCTTGGAAGTCAACATTTGCATCAATGTATGATATGAAAACACAGCAAAACTATGTATACTTCCCGCAATTATTCACAGCCTACCTAATATGCTTAAAAGCACACAGATGCGATGATACATCACCAAATTTGCTCTAAAAGCCATGAAAAAAGCAACCAGTGTATTTGCTTTTCCTGAAACGGCGCGCTTGCGAAACGGCGCCAAAATTTGCCATTTTACCTAGTGCATGAGTACCGAAATTTTGCCAGCGATTTAAAAAAAATCGGTACGAGTTGCGATTTAAAAAAATCGGATTAAACAAATCGCTTGCCAACCATACTCCAGTGACGTAACACCATGCACGCGGAGTTATTTATGTCTCACGTTGGAAGCGCGCCAATCATAATTAGATCATGCGATTTCTGTAAAAATATGACAAAGTTTATTGTTGTGAAAACGTTGATGTAAAACGTCTAAACAGCAATGAGTTCTTTCGCCTTTCACCAAAATCGCAGGTATAAAATATAGTTGGCAAACTTCCAGCGTGAACCAGGCGTGCAAGGTGAAAGACTCCTAAATGGAATTGAAGAAAAGGTGAGCCTCCCTTTGTGCCTACACACACTAGTTTTCAGCAAAAATCCCGAAAACTCAGAAATCAGCTTTGAACGCATTCGAGTTTACCGGAATGACTTTTCTAACCCCCATCAACAGTAGTTGACAGACACCCCATTCTGATAAACTAAAATGCGTTCAAAATTGATTTGATTTCTCCTAACTGCTAGAAATTTTGGGTGAAAACCAGTGTGGTAAGACCAGGGCCATTGGCGAGAAATCCCCCCCCCTAAATTCGTGAAATTATAGCTATATTCGGCGGACATGATACTCTGCTCTTGCATTGATTTTTGTCTCGTGTTGGAAGCGTGCCAATGATTATCAAATCATTCGATTTCCGTAAAAAGATGAAAAAATTCATCGATGTGAATAAGTTAATGAATAACATTATAACAACAATCAATTTAGCTATTTTTTTATGAAACTCGCCGCGTTAACCATCGTTGGCACACTTCCAGCGGGAACTACGCGTGCAAGGTGTAAAGTAACCGGAGTATAATATCTAAATTTAGTCCAAAAACTAAAAAGTTTAGCTTAAACTCCATCAAACGTAAAATTCCTACGCAAACCTCTGCAATGGTCAATTTTGCCATCAAAGTGTCCCTTTCCTGTTTCAACTTTTTCACAAACAAATTAATTTCGCAAATTCTCTGCCTATGCTCAGAGCCAGTGCGAATTTTCTCCGCTCTCAATTCACTCAAACCGGTAGTCAACATTGTTACTAAAGTCTGCAATTTGTGATTTTCAGCCCGCGAGGCCGAAAGTTGATCGGACGTTATTTGACACTGTTTTAGGCGCGCTGCGAAGGAATTTTTTACAAGAATATTTTTAAAAAAATCGACAAATATAGACGTGTTAAAATATGTCCAACGATAAACGAAATTGCCTACAATGCGTCAACTGGTTTAATGTCAATTCAGATTTTAGTTCACGGGTCGCATGACAGCTTTCAAGTGCACATGCGGCCATGTCAAAAAAGAGTTTATGTTGGTATTATTAATGTGCATTTGAACATGGTTCGGGGCAGGGGTTTTGTAGATTTAGACCCCCGCGGGGGTTCATATATATAGTAAATCGCTCCTCCGGAGGGATAGATAGCTGAGATCTCGAATGGGGGGGGGTTACCCACCCCCCCCCAAACCACCCAGCTATCTACCTATCTGGAGTAGGGTTGGCCGATGTTTTTTTATAAAAAAAAACATTTCGGACGTCATGTTTAAAAAAAAAAAAAAAACGTTTAAAAAAAAACATCGGCCAACCCTAATCTATCCCTCCGGAGGAGCGATTTGCCATATATCCAACCACTCAGAGGGTCGAAATTCAAGATACCCCTGGTACTTACAAAATCCCCTATTTGCACATGCAAATCAATTTGAAATCCTGTGAATCCAAAAAACTACAATAATTAAAAAACAAACCAAAAAGTGCCCTGGCCCTGTTTTGTGCCATTTGACTACTCAGAGTTTCATATGCCAACAATTGTTTCAACATGCAGCACTCATTTTGCAGATAGTCAACCTAAAAGACGGAAGTTATTTTGACACGTTTTTGTGTTGTAAAAATAAAGGTTATAAAATGTAGATAAATCCGGAATTCCGCAAAATTTAAGGCCTAAAGAGACGAGAAACGTGGTAAGTGTACTTACAATTTTTCCATTTATAAATTTACTTGTGTCTTATTATTCTTGAATATATTTATGTTTTGTTGGTATGTTACTTTCTACTTATTTTAGCACTTTTTTGTCACTTCAATCTAGGCACATGCTTTGGTTTAAACCGAATTATTGTATAGCCGCAATGCAACCCAAATTTTTGCAATTACAATTTTAATATCGTTTTATAAAATTACAGTATAATATTTCATTTAGTAAAAGCGTTAAAATCAGATTTTCAAAACCCAATATCAGAAATCACAAAATATTTACTTAAATAACAACAAACCAGGGCTTCCCCTTTCAAATTTTGCGGCGGCTGGACATGTGCCAAAACATCCATTTCCATAGATATAATCCATCCGAATTTTTCTGACTTTGATACTCGAGTATTTGTCTCAATTTTTTACTCGAACGAAAATATTCTGACAAAACATTTGACATTATTGCGGGTTGCACGATTTTCGTTGGTTTTCTGAGAAAAATTCTGATTTCGAAGATCGTTTATTTAGTATTTTTATGTGAAATAGGGTTGGCAGGTTTTTAAACGGTTTTTTCAACCTGTCCCATGCCAGTCCCGCACGCTGTAAAGTGTAAAGTTAAGTGTCAAGTGTCATGTAAATTAATGTCATACAAATTTGTCAATTGTCATAATTGTTACAAAATGTTAAAACTTTTGGACAGGATGTTAAAACAGGAAGCTTTTATCATTATTGTTTTAATTGACATTTTATAAGAAATTTGACATTTTACAGGGTGTGGAACTGTTCGATCAATATAAAAAAGTTTAAAAAAACTGTACCCACCTTTCAATTGCACCACTTTGCACGCCAAATATATTTTCACTGTCCCTCAATTGGCTAAAAATCGCGTCATAAAACACGCTATTAGATGTCTGATTTGAACTCCGCCCACTTCCAATAGGGGGAGCAGTTGGCACTGGGCCAGAAATGGTGGGAAATTCTTTCTCCAACGGGATCGATCCTTCGGTGGCATTTTGATTTTTGGCGGTACTTTTTGCGGGATCGCCGCTTGTCAACTGGAATTTTTGGTTATGTAAAGACGGGAACATGTTCTGGGGGCAGTCTGAAGCCCTGTCAAGTGTAAAGTAAATTGTCAAATGTCATGAAAAGTGTCAATTATCATGATAGATGTAAAGTAAAGTGTCAATTTGTCATGCAAAGTGTAAATTAGTATGACACATGCAAACAAAGTGCCAATTGTCGTAAGAAATGTACGGTGTCAGTTGCAATGACGGATTACACTTTGCATTAGGGAGTGCCAAGGTTTTTTTTAATAAAAAACGTTTTATTTTAAAAAAAAACCCGACCTTCGACAATTAAAAAAACCCGACCATAAATTTTTAGTACTAAGCACTAGGTTTAGCAATTTTTTTTTGCGCGCAAGCGGGCAATTTCACCTGTAATTTGTTTGTGCTATTGTCATAATAAGCCACGATGTGCTAGTGCAGTATATAATATACAGCCAATGTGCCCCTACACACTTGTGCAGTGTGAACACCACTGCCAAAGTGTTAGCCTGCTCTTATATCCTTATTTAAGCACGTTTCCATACCCAACTTTCACTTGAAATCACGAATGTTCGACAAAAGCGATATCCATAATAAGTGGGACATAAAACACATATTTTTGACAGAAATCACCACTTATAATGCTATCCCATGACACTACAGCCATTCTATGGCTATATTTAACATCACAAGTATTGTCACCTGTCCGGATTTACATGTATATGTTGACTCATGACGATATCTGGGAGCTTTTAAAAAAAAACCGGTTTTGAAAAACGTCGATTTTTAAAAAACCCTGTCATTGAAAAAAACGTTTTTCAGCCATCCCTACTTTGCATGACGTTTTAACATAACAATTGACACTTTAATTTACATTTTTCATGAGAATTGTCACTTAGTATGACTTTTTACATAACATTTCACTCTTTACAGGGCTCGGGACCAGGGGTCTCCAGGATTTTGGCCCTCGCGGGGGCTGGATAGATAGCAAATCGCTCCTCCGGAGGGATAGATAGCTGGAAAAATTTTCTGGGGGGGGGGCTGGGGGGGGGCTTGGGGGGGGGGCTGGCGGGGGCACAATATATAGGCTTTTTCAAGGTTAAGAAGGCATAAAGGGGAAAAAATCGCTGATAATCAGTTAAAAGTAGCCAAAAGTAGGTATAAAATGGCTAAAAATAGGTATATAACCATGTATATAGCCGGAAAGCACGATTTTGAAGGTGAAAAACTATAAAATGGTGCGAACATTAGTGATTTTGAGCGAAAATTGGGGCCAAATTTCTCAAAAACCACTCCAGATAGATAGATAGCTGAGCGATTTGGGGGGGGGGGTCTTTTGGGGTAGTAGCCAAAAAATTTGCCTCGGGATAGATAGATAGCTGAGCGGCCTCCGGGATAGATAGATAGCTGGCCGATTTGGGGGGGGGCAGCCCCCCCCAGCCCCCCCCTAGGAGACCCCTGCTCGGGACTGCCGCCAGGAGATAGAAATTACAAATTATCAAAACTAGTTGACCCCTAGTAGAAACCCGTGTGAACACCCCTTTACCTGTATCCCAACTGGCTGATGAATCGAATCGCCACCGTCGATTGCGTCGGTTTGTAAAACTGCAATTCGCAGAGCGGAATACATCGGCGCCGGGCACGAACGGGAACGTTTTCTGTGTTGAAAAAAATAAAAAAGAAGAAAAAAGCACCAATTCCGCAAGTGGAGAAGTAGAAAAATATAAGTGAGAAGTCATGGCGTAGGGGGTTGGAAGGGGGTTGGGTTACCCCCCAAACGCTCCAGCTATTTACATATGTAGCTAGCGATTTTTCTCCCTTTTTTCCTTCTAAAGCTTAAAAAACACCATATATTGAACCCCTGCGACCCCCCTCCAAAAACAACAAATATACACATGATTAGTGATGGAATGGCGCCATTTGAGAGCGCCAAAGTCCGCCGCACCATGGCGCCCTTCTACTACTTTTGCTACTTGTGCACCGGGTTTTTACTTGTGCACCGACACACCCCCAGAAGTAATTGCCCCCTGGGAGCAGTCCCGCACCCCGTGTTAGATGTTATGTTAAATGTTAAATGCCAAGTGTTAAAGGCCATGTACTTTGTCACTTAAAATAAGAAATTTCAATATTCCACTACTGAACTTTTGACATTTGACAAATTTGTGTGACATTTTACAGACATTTGACACTTTAAATTACACTTTTCAGGCTGCGGACTGCGACCTGGGTAATTTTACAATTGATCAAAGAATTACTGTTCAAAATAAATACAAAAAAAAAACCTTGTAGCCGGGGCATCATCGGATCCCATCGAAAAATCCATTTTTAAATTCGCATTTTCCCCTTCACCAGTCTCATCGGCGCAAAATCCAGAGATTGGCGGAAAATGATTATCTTCAAAATCAGTTGAACTTTGGCCCAGATCCGCGAGGGAAATAGGCGGCTGCAATATTTTGACTTTTTGAGCGTGATATTGATAATTACAGAGTTTGCACAATCATAATTGCAAGATTTGAAGTTAAAAAAGCTGTTTGGATAAAACGGGTTTTCGGTGCCACACGTTTTTTATTGCATCTAGCAGAAATGGAAGTATCAAAAAGATTACAAAAGCCCGTGAAATCAACCCTCGAATTTTAAGTTGTGATCAAATGTAAACAGTGTGTACATTGACTTTGACCAAATTCCAAATTGGCAGAAATGACCACCTTTTTATAAACCCCCCCTTATCTCGGGACTGGGGGATTATTCGAGCAAACCAAAACAATCCGTCATAGCACAGACCACAAACCCCAACATACTCGAACTAGGGTTCAAACGGGACCGGTTTTTCGGACCGGGACCGGGACCAGAAATGCACATGAATCGTGCCTGTCGCTCAACTCTTAGTGATATTTGAATGTTTCGTTGTTGTCGCTGCTTGCGGAAGCCCGACAACGGTAACATGTCGAAAACGTCTAGAACTCTTGAGCAACAGGCACGACTCATCTGCAAGTTGACATTTTGGAGAAATTGAATTGAAAAATGGCAAAAAATTGCAGATTCCCGCCAGCAGGACAAGATGAAATTACGGCCCTGCAAAAGAGCGAGGCGGGTATAAGCAACGAGGACCTGATCGGGCTAGCGGAGAAGTACAAAGTGGACTTGCTTGCGGCAGCCAAGGCCTGAGGCACCGTCGCCACCGCCCCGCACTTGCAACTCTGAACACTTCCACACTTTGGGCTAACTATTCGGTGCTGGAGTGTGCGCAATTCACAAATACACATTCTAATAGTAGATTAAGTATAGATTCTATGATCATTTTTTTACGGATCCTTTTGCGAAAAACTACTCTTACCGTGGTTGTATGTAAGAAAGTGAAATTGTGGCCGCGGCAAAAAATAATTTAGAACCAGAATCCATTTTTCTTACTTTGTTCACCATTTTTCACTAGAAGAATTGCATACCAATTGCAGGCATACGGAGAGAAATTAATAAAATGAACTGGAAGTAGTAGTGCCCTGCTATATGCGCGGACGGGAAAATACAAGCATTGAAAAGAAACATTTGAAACATAGCTTAACAATAGCGCTTATACCGCCAAAAACGCAACAAAAAAAAGTTATCAATCGGTCTGGGGAAAATTATGCTTGATTTTTGGGACTGTATTGTATATTTTTAGCACTGTGATACATTTAAAAAAAATTAATTTGTTTTCTAGCTATAAATAATTTTAAAAATTTGGTTTTACTTTGTAGATGATATCCATCTCAGATATATGTCCAGTATTTTTTCTCTTTCATTTGATACCATGTTTCCCGATAGATGTTCAAAGATGATGGAGAAATTGTGGTTATGCCTAAAACATTAAATAATTGTTTTAAATTACATCCATGTATCTGTAATTATAGCATTGTCATGAAAAAGCCCATATTTTTGCGCATCAAACAAAAAAAAATCAGTTCAATAACATGTCCGCAAAACAAACAATGATATTTTTAAACAATCAACTTTATCACTTTTTTAAAAATCACAAGCGCAATTCAGACAGCCAATTTTGCATGTAAATGAAAGGCAAAAAAATGAACAACAAGTGAACACTCACTGCGACCATTTCACATTCAATACACTAGCACAAAAAAATAAAAACCATTTTATTGTATTGTTTTCAAACATGTTTTCATTTCATACTCAAATGTGTCAATTTTACACAAAGTAGGATATAGCAGGTTTTGTCCCTACTCATGGACCTGCTCCCATTACCCCGCGGGACTCATCAGCATGAATGAGACTGGGTACTTAATACCACTCAAACACTACTTCAAGGCAAGTTACGAAACCCTAGAAAAAACAAAAAACAATTCACCAACCCTTTGCTGTCCATTCCCCATAGGACTAGAATTTGCGGAGGCCATTCGCGCGCGTTTGAAGTTGGGCCTAGCGTTTTGCTGTCGCCGCCACGTCTGAAAAACGGGGGTTTACCCACTGAAAAAGCATTGTCTTTAAATAACGTGGTTTTTGGCCAACTGCCAACTTCATGTAAACATGTTATCAAATGAACTCACTTCCACAAAACACAAAAACGCGGAATAACTTTGTCTGCTTTCAGACGCCGTTGTAGGCATAAATTGAATGGCAGAAAATCGAGCCAAAATAGTAGCGGATAGTCAATGTGCGACATTTTTTATTTTTAGTTTTTGGTGAGACACACTCATACCGGAGCTGTGGCAAAATCTCAAAATCTAATCTATTTATGGGGGAGTCATGTTTCAGTGGAGAATTCGACGTAAAGCACCAGCCAGTTCTTTTTCTGAACATAGGCATAGTTTACCTGCCAAACTCAGATTTCTCTCCACAAACTTTTTGAACACCCCCATAAGTAGACTTACTTCATAGCCAGCTACAAGTAGCTCTTGAAATGTATACTTTACCACAGGAATAAACTCCACTAGTGTAGAACTGGTCCTAGCAAACCTAATGAGTGCACCATAAATTGTATTTTTCTTCAAAATTTGTGTCACATTTGAGTCAGGTTGGATACTTTTTACAACTTGGAAGTCAAAAAGCCATCTTTTATCATAATTCCTACACTTGAATTTCTCACCTGAAAACAAAAGGTCCACATCCAAAAAAGGGCATGAACCACTAGTGGGATCAGAAGCCATTTCCAATGGGAGTGGTGTAACATAAATGTGAACTTTTTTGAAAAATCAAAAGTTATCTGGATTTATCCATGGAAGTCTACCATGAGCAGATCTAAACCAGTCTTTGAGTTTCTCTCTCATGCCCTGGGCATCTCATGTTTCATCCCTGTGATTTGCATCCAAAATTTAATCTAGCCCGTTGTACGCCGAGCGCCAATCTAACTGCGTGTAATAATAACATTCAGAAATATTTATAAATTAATGAAATCAAAACCTATATATATATATATATATATATATATATTTTCTAACCATTCAGTCACGTAGACTTTCTTCTTCGACAGCGCGCACAGGTGGCATTTCATTTCCTTCCTTGTCAAAGTGGTCGGATACATTTGTGCCGCGCAATTCTTTGATAAAATTGTGCAAATAACATGCAGCCATCACCAGTTTGCTGACCCTGTGCGGTTCCATTGAAATTGTCATGAGCAGGATCCGCCACCGAGCAGCCAAAACACCAAAAATGCATTCTACACACCAGCATGCATGGGACAATCTGTAATGCAAGATCATTCATAATCATTGCATGGTCCACACAAATTTCACAAATAGAAATTTAAACAGTAGTTGTGCCTTTGAACCCTTCATAACAGTAGTACCAAGTCCCAGACTCTGTGTTGTTGATAAATGCATGAATTCTTTCATTTTATAAATACTTTTCAGAATTGGTAATAAGTTATGGAAACAGGTGACATATGCAGTTGTCGCCTGAAACGTAGCCACAGCCACATAATTTAAAAAAAAATTATTTTATTTTAAATAAATCCCAAGTTTTCTATGACCCTATCATTAGATGCAGCAAAAAATACTGCATCTACAGTGTCAATTTTACATGAACCCATTCATCCAGTGGTTTTTAAATGATTTTGGAGTAGGTTGGCAAAATTTTGTAAACTGGTGATGCTGGGTGACAATTTTGCTACTTTTGGTGTGTAAGGTGACGCATTTTCACATATGTTCCACAGATATTGAAAACTGGCATGTACAGCGACGTACAGCGACGTCGCCGTACGTTGCTCTACATCACCATCCATGCTCACTTTTCACAAATGTTTTGCAAATTTGAAAACTGTAATGTACATTTTTGAAAACTACATTATTCAATTTTAAGTTTTCAAAAATGTCTTTGGAGTATTATGTTGGCGACGCGTTGCCGCTACAGAGGCGACGCGTCGCCGTACAGTTTTCAAAAATGTTCTGCAAATGTGAACTTTGAATGGCAAATGTGACTTGCCGAAACCAATATTCACATATGCTTTCACTTATTGAAAAATAAAAGTGCAAATTGCACACTTTTGAAAAGCGTACAGTAACGCGTCACCTAGAAGAGTTTTCAAAAAGGAACATTGAAAACCAGCTTGTGTGGCCACATTGCAAACCTGATTGCATGCGCTCAGTTTTTTTCAGCGCTCAGAAATATCCCAGTCATGGAATACCCCCCTCAAATGGGCACTATGAACTTATAACCCCCCTCGAAATACCCCCCCCCCCCATTTACTGTATAGAGAACGTACCGTATTTGTCTGAGTATAATTCCCGGGGCACTACAAATTTGGGGGCTTTTTTCAAACACTTTGGAAGTGCTGTGCATAGTGCCCGGGCACTATGCAATTTACCTAAGGATGCGAGACTTGTGTATCGAATCGGATTGAGTATTGAATACCGTATTTCTTCGATTTTATTGACCGTCAATGTATTGTTTCAAAGGCTCTTTTTGGGGGCAATGTAAACGAGCACGGCAAAGTGAATGAACATGGCAATGTATATTTCAGAGTTTATTTTTCATGTGACTTTGTAAATTAAATATGTAGGTATGTAAAATAAGTTTAAATGAAAACTACACTTTGAGTTCATCATAAATTAGGCAAATTGTCGCAGCAGTGGAGTTGTTAGACCCTTAGAGCGGCAAACATGATAGGATCAATTGGACAACTTGACATGGATATTTTCATACGCCAATGTATTTGAACATGGCAATGTATTTTTCGGATGCCCCTCAGACCCGCCAATGTAAACGAGCAAGCCAATGTAAATGAACGGTCAATAAAATCGAAGAAATACGGTACATACCATCGAAGGAAGACACTCGACCAGGTGCACGCGTCAAACGCACGCCCACCACTTTTACATATGTTAGAACTGGTTTGGTTATATCGGGTGGCCCACGTCAGGCGCACGGTTTCAATTGGCTCCCAACACGTCAATTTTGAATGAAAACTGCTCAAATTTTGTATGGGGGTAGGAAAATGTACCCCATTTGTTGTGTTAAGTGCACGGTTCCACATAACAAAAATTCATATCACCAGATTTGTCACATTTATCAGATCATATGCAAAAAACGTGACTCCACAGGACCACCTAAATTGGGACTGTTTTCAACATGTGAAACTGTGCTTCCAGAAATGATGGGAAATTCTTTCTCCAACGGGATCGATCCTTCCGTGGCATTTTGATTTTTGGCGGTTCCTGACTACACAAAGGAGTTAAAAAAGCAGCTTTTGTGCTGAATCGGTCAAAGGTGTCTATGCCTTATGTGCAATTCAGCACCCCATATATGTGTTAGTGTGTGCACGAAAATTGTGCCTTCTGCAGTCGTCGCAGGGTTCGACGCTGTTTAGTACTAGAGAGAACGTGGTTATATTTATTATATATATCGTGGTTATATATCTAACGCATATATTTATTTATACAGACATTTTTCATCGCTGAAATTGTAAATATCATTGAAAAATTATATCATTTCATATAACATTTTATTCATTTTTCAATGTAATAAATATTTCAAATATATCAGGTTGTAAACTATGTTTCTTATATTTTTTGCGATGTCATAGAAATGCACATTCATGTGTCCCATTATGTTGTACATTGGCCGATTTTGATGCCCTTCGAGTATATTGGGTTTTGGGGTCTGTGCTATGATGAATTATTTTGGTTTGCTCGAATAATCCCCCAGTTCCGAGATAAGGGGGGTCTGTAAAAAAGGTGGTCATTTTGCACAGATGATCTGCACATTGACATTGAAGCTTAATAACTTGGCCATTTCTGGGCCGATTCGGAACATTCAACACTTAAAATAATCAGGACAACCTGCAGATCCAATTTTTGTGATCATATTAGTGATGTCTAAATTCCGTATGCCGATTTGACCCGGTTTTTGAACACACAAAAAATGATTTTTTGAACATCATATACGTTAGACAAATACAATAAACTTGGCACAAAAATTATTTTAATATCCCTATCCAATCAAAAGTTATATATAGGTAGCTTTATTAATATTTATATAGGGTATTGCTTTATTGAATTCATCGTTTGAAATAAAATACAGATTTCGGTATTTTAGTTGCGGTGCGGTGCGGTGCTTTAGTTATTTGAATATTATATTAGATTTCGGTATTTTAGTTTTAATTACTTTTACACTGCATAAGAGGTGAGTAAAATACTATTTTTCCCAGATAAAACGTAAAATCAAGTATTTAATCAACGGAAAACGTATTTAAGTAGCATAGAAATTGTAAAAATCAGTATTTTTTTCATATTTTATTTACGCTTGTATTTACATATTTACCTTTATTTACTTTCCATTTTCATTTCCCCCACCAGATGCTGTAAAAAGCCCTGTAAATAGTCAAATGTCATTCATGCAAAGTGTCAAAAGTCATGAAAAATTCCCTGTAAAATGGCAGTGGCATCAATTTGGTGCCAGTGCTGAGCCCTGAAAGTGTAAATTCAAGTGTCAAATGTCCTGTAAAATGTCAATTGGGGTGAGTAACACACTGGGGCTGGGGGCGGCCAGCCATTCCAAGCACTAACGATGGCAAAAAAATCAAAAGTTCGAAAATGTTTTTGAATTTTGCAAACAAAATTATGGTGCTACATTTGCACACAACGGCAAAATGTTTGCAAAATACAGAAGAATGCAGGCACCAAGGCTACCTTTGCTCAAAAATGTTCCATAACATGTTTTACAATGCTTTTGTGCAAAAAAAAACAGACAACAAAAACCAATATAAAAATTCTAGACGATTGCAGTTTTATTATGTCTTAAAGAAAATACTGGAACACTTTCAAGTAAATGTGGCCTTGGCACCAGCATTTTTGTTACTGTTTTCTTGAAAACTTTGAAAGAAATATATATTTTTATCTACCTATTTTTTGTTGTCTGTTTTTTTTTGCATAAAAGCATTGAAAAAAAAGTCATAAAACATTTCCAAGCAAAAGTAGACTTGGCACCAGCATGTTTGTGAGTATTTCCTTCAAGACGGAAAGAAATGGCAGTTGTTTAAATTATTTATATTTATTTTTGATGTCTGTTTTTTTGCACAAAAGCATTGAAAAACATGTCATAAAACATTTCCAAGTTAAAGTAGTTTTGGCGCCAGCATTTTTGTGTGTATTTTCTTCAAGACGGAAAGAAATGGCAGTTGACTAAAATATTTATATTTATTTTTGATGTCTGTTTTTTTGCACAAAAGCATTGAAAAACATGTCATGAAACATTTCCAAGCTAAAGTAGTTTTGGTGCCAGCCTTTTTGTGTGTATTTTCCTTAAGTCGGGAAGAAACACCAAACCGACTAAAATAATTATATCTACTTTTTGTTTTCTGTTGTTGTTTTTTGCACAAAAGCATTGAAAAACATGTTATTGAACATTTCTGAGCAAAAGTAGATTTGGTGCCAACAGTTGTGTAAGTATCTTCCAAACAAAATTATTGTGTGACATTTGCACACAATGGCAAAATGATTGCAAAATACAGAAAAATGCTGCTACTTTTGTTCAAAAATGTTCAATAACATGTTTTACAATGATTTTGTGCACAAAAACTGACAATAAAAACAAATATAAATATTCTAGATGATAGCGGTTTCTTTCTGTCTTAAAGGAAAATACTCACAAACATGCTGATGCTAAGTCTACTTCTGCTAGGAAATGTTCTACAACATGTTTTTCAATGCTTTTGTGCTAAAAACAGACATCAAATATAAATATGAATATTTTACTCAACTACCATTTCTTTCTGTTTTGCAAAAAACACTCACAAACATGCTGGCGCCAAGTCTACTTTTGCTCGCAAATGTTCTACGACATGTTTTTCAATGCTTTTGTGCAAAAAAACAGACATCAAAAATAAATATAAATATTTTACTCAACTGCTGTTTCTTTCCATCTTAAAGAAAACTCAAAACACAGAAAGTGGTTTTTTTAAGAAATTCCCCATACGCAGACATAAAAATTCAAACAATTACGTAGATGTATATGTGTTTATAGGCATATATAACTGTATATACACATCCCTTCCCTAACATCACTTGATCATCACTTTGAACGTGTGTTATGCAGTGTACAGATCACAAACTGCAGTATTTGTCATGTACGTTCTCTCTACACTCAATTTAGGGGGGGGGGGGGTATTTCGAGGGGGGGGGGTATTATTTCCTCAGCCGAATTTTAGGGGGGGGGGGGTATTTCGAGGGGGGGTTAATTCAAGGGGGGATAATTCGAGGTAATACGGTATACGTAAAAGCGAGTACAGCTACTTTTTTCAAAGTATACATAAACGTATTCACTCAGTACTCGAGTATATGTAATTATTGAGTAAACGTAAATACATTTTATCAATGGTGATGACATTTTACAGGGTCTTTTACACAGCAAAAAATGGGTGTGTGGATGCGCGGTGAAGCGTCGGGAAGTGTCTTCACGCCAACACTTCCCGAACGCTTCACCAAGCATGTCAGCGCTTCCACACACTCACGAAAAAATGCGTGAAGGCACTTCACGCTTCTTAATATCGCGCTCCCACGCAAATTTATACGCGGGGGAAGCGTGTGGAAGCGCCAGCGGCGTGAAGTGTCTTCCACATGTTTGGATGCGCGTGAAGCGCGCGGTGAAGATAGGTGAAGCGTGTGGAAGACACTTCACCCAGAATCTCGTGATGTTGGTGGAAGCGTGTGGAAGCGTGTGGAAGCGCGCCGCTTCACGCGCATCCAGCCCGCTTCCACACGCTTCACGGATCTATTTTTTGCTGTGTTACACTTTACAGGGTTCAATACATTTTACAGTGTGATTTACAAGGTCTGGAAGTGCCTTGTTGTCTTTTCACATAATTCACAGCCAATGGCAATTTCGATCGAAAACCCAGGCGCACTGAAATCGAAACGCAGGCAATAAACTGCGAACGAAAATACAGGTGCACTGCGAATGAAAATGCACACAAATTGCAAACGAAAATCTTTAATATTCAATGGAACCACTTCTGTAAATATGTACATAGCCGTGTAGTCACTCTATAAATATGTTCCACGTTGAATCCTCCAATTCTATTGGGACTGATCAAAACCTCCAATTCGAATGGGAACAGATCCAAACCTCCAATTCGATTGGGAACCGGTCCAAAACTCCAATTCGATTGGGAACCGGTCCAAAACTCCAATTCGATTGGGAACCGGTCCAAAACTCCAATTCGATTGGGAACCGGTCCAAAACTCCAATTCGATTGGGAACAGATCCAAACCTCCAATTCAATTGGGAACCGGTCCAAAACTCCAATTCAATTGGGAACCGGTCCAAAACTCCAATTCGATTGGGAACCGGTCCAAAACTCCAATTCGATTGGGAACCGGTCCAAAACTCCAATTCGATTGGGAACAGATCCAAACCTCCAATTCAATTGGGAACAGATCCAAACCTCCAATTCAATTGGGAACCGGTCCAAAACTCCAATTCGATTGGGAACCGGTCCATAACTCCAATTCGATTGGGAACCGGTCCAAAACTTCAATTCAATTGGGAACAGATCCAAACCTCCAATTCGATTGGGAACCGGTCCAAAACTCCAATTCGATTGGGAACCGGTCCAAACCTCCAATTCGATTGGGAACAGATCCAAACCTCCAATTCAATTGGGAACAGATCCAAACCTCCAATTCAATTGGGAACAGATCCAAACCTCCAATTCGATTGGGAACCGGTCCAAAACTCCAATTCGATTGGGAACCGGTCCAAAACTCCAATTCGATTGGGAACAGATCCAAACCTCCAATTCAATTGGGAACCGGTCCAAAACTCCAATTCGATTGGGAACAGATCCAAAACTCCAATTCAATTGGGAACCGGTCCATAACTCCAATTTGATTGGGAACCGGTCCATAACTCCAATTCGATTGGGAACAGATCCAAACCTCCAATTCGATTGGGAACCGGTCCAAAACTCCAATTCGATTGGGAACTGGTCCAAACCTCCAATTCGATTGGGAACAGATCCAAAACTCCAATTCAATTGGGAACCGGTCCATAACTACAATTCGATTGGGAACCGGTCCATAACTCCAATTCAATTGGGAACCGGTCCAAAACTCCAATTCGATTGGGAACATATCCAAAACTACAATTCAATTGGGAACTGGTCCATAACTCCCATTCGATTGGGAACAGATCCATAACTTCCACTGTTACACTTCCACTTCCATAATCAACTAAAAAATCAGCTTTGAACACATTTGATGTTTCTAGTGTGAGTCATTCATGATATCTATCAACTGTGGTTGACCTCATTCTAGAAAACTCCAATGTATTAAAAGCTGATTTATGAGTTTTTTGACATTTTGGTTGAAAACTAGCGTGACTATGTTTGTCGCTTTCTGTCTGTTAAAATGTCACTTTCTATGCCACTTTAAACATGTTTTCAATAAACATGTACTTTCAAAAAATATACAAGTAAGTGAGTACATTTTTCACGTTTTTCTCTGAAAATTTTCACTCTGAAAAAATAAACCCCCGGGGAATAATTCTAGGAAATACGGTATGTAACGAATCATAAATAATGTATAAATAAAGTGTTTTCTTATAAAACATAACATTCACAAATTTACATATCTTTTGCCCATTTTCACCTACAAATATTCCTATTTTCAGCTTTTTTAGTAATGTACGATCTCATCACAGTTGCTATACATACTAAACTTTTTCAAAAGTACCCATACTGGTAAATACTTTCATTCTACTTTACATTTGGCACTTTGCATGAGAATTGACAATTGACTTTGCAATGGACTTTACATTTGACACTTAGTTTACACTAAATGCTACTCAATAAGTGCTTTTGAAGGAAGTACATCATTTTTTCAATGCACTAGCTACATTTCCACAAAATTGTTTTTTTTTACTGTTTGATGTCAAATCTCTCATTGACAGTATTATAGGTTTCTCAACTTTTTATTTTATGTTGGAAATGGCAGTGTACTAGTATACACAAATGCCCATTACGCACATTTTCCCGTTTTTTCACTTGACACTTTTTCAAGTCATTTTCAGATATGAGTGAAGTGAAAAAACGTTTTGCAATGACATTGGTGAACTTTTTTCACTTCACTCATATCACTCTAAAAATTATCAAGTGAAAAAAATGGTGAAAAATGGCTATTTTTGACCGTTTTTTCACTTGACACTTTTTCAAGTGATTTTGAGATATGAGTGAAGTGAAAAAAGTTCACTACTGTCATTGTGCAACTTTTTTTCACTTCACTCATATCTGAAAATCACTTGAAAGTGTCAAGTGGAAAAATGGGAAAATGTGTGTGATGGGCATTTGTGCGTAATAAGCCTGCCCCGTTGGAAATCTGCCTGCTGGAATTTTAATTTTATTTGATATTTCAACGTGTTCGGACAACAATGACTAAACATGTAGGTATTCAATAAGCTTTTATGTGAAGACTATTTACTGTATGTAGGCACAATGTCACAACTGCTACTTCAACTCTCTCTTCAAAAATATAACTTGCTGCAAAGTCTTATCACTCAAATTCAAACACCAATTTGTCCCAACTAAAGTAGGTCAGCACCAGAAGCACTACAAGGTATACAGAGCATATTCAAAGCAAAAAAATCAGGCATTCGTTTCAGCCAACTTTCATCAAAATTTTATCGCATCATTTTTGCATTATTTTTATAGTGTGATACATTTGCAACAAATACCACCAAATACCCACATACCATAGTTCAAAAAATACTTACGCTGGCTTGATCATTGTCTTTGTTACATTTTTACTCTCTTTTTTACCCTATCGAAATGACTTGGAATAGCAGCCGGGTCCACGTCCCCCAAGTCGGACATTTTGCATTTTTCTCATGCATAATGACAGAGTGCTGCTGTGTAGTGTTGGAAAAGGGCGCCACTCACGTACAATGTAAAATGTGTCGAAAGACATGTAAAATCCCAAACATCCAATTAATCATAATTTATTTTTGATTTTACGCGGCATTTTACTTAACTCTTGATACTTCACATGACATTTTACAGTGCTCTGGAAAGTTCAATCTGGACAAATAAGTCATTTGAAGTCGCTGCAGCGATTGAAACAAATTGGCAAAAAAATTTTTTTACTGTTTTTTTACTGTTTTTTTTTATACTGTTTTTCAAAAAAAATTTTTTTACTGTTTTTCAAAGAAACTGGGTCCAAGTGTAGTTTTTCTTAGAATGTGCATCATTTATGAATGATTTCACTAGTATGCTACATTTGCAAAACACTTTTTTGAAGCTTATGGAAATAGTTATACTCGGCGGACATCACACTTAGTATGGAAACATACCATAACCCATCTGAATAATGAACCAAAAATTGTACAGTTTTTTATCATCAATATTTCGTTTTAACTGTGGCATAATTTGTTATGAAATTTATCACAGGATTGTATTCAGTAAATTATGGTAAAATTCTGCACATGCTTTGCTGTCCGCCGGGTATATTATTGTGTTCACAATAGATATATCAACATGTCCCCCAGAATTCCAGTTCATGGGATTATCATCAAATCACTTTTTCTCATATCTGTGAATTGAGTGCTTAAGTCTAGCGTACAAATTCGCGTAATTCAAGCGTGAGTTTTTACAGGATCAGGTGCCAGTTCCGCAAAATGAGAAGTGAGAAGTGAATTGGCAAAAGTGGAGTAAAAAATATATAAATAAAAAGTAATTCCCTTCGCTTTTGCCAATTTCCTTTTCAATTCACTTGCCATTTCACTTTGCCTTTGAGCTTTTACTTTGCCTTTGGCATTTCACTTCTCACGTCTCATTTAGCGGAACTGGCCCCTGGGGTGGGGTCTATTCCAGGGGTCAATTCCGCAAGTGTAGTTGCCAATCAACACTGGCGCCACTCACGTACCATTTAAAATGTGTCAAAAGTCATGTAAAATCCATAACATCCAGTAAAACATAAAAGAAGATTTTGTATTTTACACAGCATTTTACTTGACTTTTGTTATCCATGCACAAAATACTTTCACTATAATTCCACTTTCACAATACTTTCACTATAATTTCACTTTTGTTAAACTCGGCGGACATGAAACGAATCAGCGATTCGGCCCTTCGTTACCAATGACGAATGTTTTTTAATTCGAACTTGAATGGACGGATTCCATTCAGTTCACAATAAATTTGATTCAATCCTACTTTTTATGCGAGAACGATGTGAATTTGATAGACAAATCGTTATAGAAAGTCGGATTGTTAGGTCTTAGGTAAGATCTTATCGTCGCAGTCCCGACAAATTCATTCAAAAAATTACGTATGAACTTACCGCTGCGTCCAAGTTACTGTTGCGTTTTATACGAACGAAGTAAAAGACGCATGATTTCCGTTCGCGTCAACGATAATGACCGCAGGATGCAATGAAGTCAACACAAGTGTCAACTCGTATGTGGGCTGCCATTAGCGACCAATTGCGGTCGCTTAATTGCATTCCGCAGCCATTTTTGTTGACGCTGACGGAAATCCTGCGTCTTTCATACTTGGTAACATTCTCGCAAACGGTAACTTGGACGTGTGCCAACTATGAATATACGCAGTTGTACGAAAATTCCTTAGACCATTGACTTCTATAATGTCCGTCGAGTTTATCCATGCACACGGTTACATATGTACAAAATGGCTGTCATATTACTGACCCCAAATGCACTGCCAAATGCTATGTAAACTGCATACAACTTTGATTTTTTCATACACCTAAATATTGATCAAAACTTTGAGCCCTGAAATGTGTAAAGTCAAGTGTCAAATGTCATGTAAAATGTCAATTAAAGCAAAAAAGAAAAAATTTATTAGTGTTATTTTGACACTTTGTCACACAATTGACAATTTGCATGCCATCTGCATGAATGTTGACACTTCTCGGAGTGCGTGTCTAAATATATTTACACGCGACAGCTGTCCGCTTTCCCCTATTTACGCGCGTTAAAACACACACTGCGTTTATATACACAACAAGCGTTGGCGCGCGGCCAGCTGAGTTAGGTATGGCAGTACACACTGCATACGCAGCGTTGGCGCGCGGCCAGCTGAGTCCAGCTGGTTACTGTATTATCGATTGCCCATGTTTTGCGTGCCTTTTGCTATTGGCACCGTGCCAATTATTTCTCTATTTTCCAGTTGTCACTTTTGTTGGAAGTGAATTCAAATGCTTTTTGGCAGATAAATATGTGACTCAATTTTAGTTTCAATCACTAATTTAAGTCAATCGGGGAAAGTGCGCAATCAATTTAAGATTTGTTCGTTAGGTTGTTTTATGCGTTTTTGTGTCTTTAGAGATCATGTTTGATAGAACCCTCTTTTACCAGGGGCCAGTCCTGCACTCTGTAAGTAGGTAATGTGAATGTAAAATGTCAAAAATTTGTCAAGAGTCGTGTGAATATTGTGCCTGCGCACACTACCTTTACCACGAAATTTTGGAGATTTCACAAATCAGCTAAGAACGCAGTTGAGTTTTCTACAATGAGGTGGCCGTCAACTACAGTTGACGGATATTAAAAATGACTCCTTGTGGAAAACTCAAACACGTTCAAAGCTCATTTATGAGTTTTCGAAATTTCGTGTGAAAACTAGTGTGTGCGGGGCCATTTTGAGTCTTTTGTCGTGTGACTCTTTCGCATTTATCGGAAATTTGACATGGCACTTGGGAAATCTTATCGCAACGATTTTATTTCAACAAATTTTTTCGTATTTTGTGCCTGATTTGGGAAAGTTTCTTACAGCCCTGCCATTTTTCCAGGTTTCGCATGACAACACTATTATTTCGGCAGCTCGATACCAAAATCGGTTGCAACCCGCCGTTTGTCGGGCAGACACTTCTCGCCCGTTCCGCATGCACGCACATGGTTAGTGTTTTGGCTTATTTAACTGGGTCCACAAGTTTCGTAGAGCGGGGGGGTGGAGGTTATTTGTATGTATATTTACATACATATACAGCGTTCCATGGTGCTGGCGCCAACGCCAATGGCGCCATGGCGTGGCGCCTACTAATGGTAAATAAATGTAAATGAACGGTCAATAAAATCGAAGAAATACGGTACATACCATCGAAGGAAGACACTCGACCAGGTGCACGCGTCAAACGCACGCCCACCACTTTTACATATGTTAGAACTGGTTTGGTTATATCGGGTGGCCCACGTCAGGCGCACGGTTTCAATTGGCTCCCAACACGTCAATTTTGAATGAAAACTGCTCAAATTTTGTATGGGGGTAGGAAAATGTACCCCATTTGTTGTGTTAAGTGCACGGTTCCACATAACAAAAATTCATATCACCAGATTTGTCACATTTATCAGATCATATGCAAAAAACGTGACTCCACAGGACCACCTAAATTGGGACTGTTTTCAACATGTGAAACTGTGCTTCCAGAAATGATGGGAAATTCTTTCTCCAACGGGATCGATCCTTCCGTGGCATTTTGATTTTTGGCGGTTCCTGACTACACAAAGGAGTTAAAAAAGCAGCTTTTGTGCTGAATCGGTCAAAGGTGTCTATGCCTTATGTGCAATTCAGCACCCCATATATGTGTTAGTGTGTGCACGAAAATTGTGCCTTCTGCAGTCGTCGCAGGGTTCGACGCTGTTTAGTACTAGAGAGAACGTGGTTATATTTATTATATATATCGTGGTTATATATCTAACGCATATATTTATTTATACAGACATTTTTCATCGCTGAAATTGTAAATATCATTGAAAAATTATATCATTTCATATAACATTTTATTCATTTTTCAATGTAATAAATATTTCAAATATATCAGGTTGTAAACTATGTTTCTTATATTTTTTGCGATGTCATAGAAATGCACATTCATGTGTCCCATTATGTTGTACATTGGCCGATTTTGATGCCCTTCGAGTATATTGGGTTTTGGGGTCTGTGCTATGATGAATTATTTTGGTTTGCTCGAATAATCCCCCAGTTCCGAGATAAGGGGGGTCTGTAAAAAAGGTGGTCATTTTGCACAGATGATCTGCACATTGACATTGAAGCTTAATAACTTGGCCATTTCTGGGCCGATTCGGAACATTCAACACTTAAAATAATCAGGACAACCTGCAGATCCAATTTTTGTGATCATATTAGTGATGTCTAAATTCCGTATGCCGATTTGACCCGGTTTTTGAACACACAAAAAATGATTTTTTGAACATCATATACGTTAGACAAATACAATAAACTTGGCACAAAAATTATTTTAATATCCCTATCCAATCAAAAGTTATATATAGGTAGCTTTATTAATATTTATATAGGGTATTGCTTTATTGAATTCATCGTTTGAAATAAAATACAGATTTCGGTATTTTAGTTGCGGTGCGGTGCGGTGCTTTAGTTATTTGAATATTATATTAGATTTCGGTATTTTAGTTTTAATTACTTTTACACTGCATAAGAGGTGAGTAAAATACTATTTTTCCCAGATAAAACGTAAAATCAAGTATTTAATCAACGGAAAACGTATTTAAGTAGCATAGAAATTGTAAAAATCAGTATTTTTTTCATATTTTATTTACGCTTGTATTTACATATTTACCTTTATTTACTTTCCATTTTCATTTCCCCCACCAGATGCTGTAAAAAGCCCTGTAAATAGTCAAATGTCATTCATGCAAAGTGTCAAAAGTCATGAAAAATTCCCTGTAAAATGGCAGTGGCATCAATTTGGTGCCAGTGCTGAGCCCTGAAAGTGTAAATTCAAGTGTCAAATGTCCTGTAAAATGTCAATTGGGGTGAGTAACACACTGGGGCTGGGGGCGGCCAGCCATTCCAAGCACTAACGATGGCAAAAAAATCAAAAGTTCGAAAATGTTTTTGAATTTTGCAAACAAAATTATGGTGCTACATTTGCACACAACGGCAAAATGTTTGCAAAATACAGAAGAATGCAGGCACCAAGGCTACCTTTGCTCAAAAATGTTCCATAACATGTTTTACAATGCTTTTGTGCAAAAAAAAACAGACAACAAAAACCAATATAAAAATTCTAGACGATTGCAGTTTTATTATGTCTTAAAGAAAATACTGGAACACTTTCAAGTAAATGTGGCCTTGGCACCAGCATTTTTGTTACTGTTTTCTTGAAAACTTTGAAAGAAATATATATTTTTATCTACCTATTTTTTGTTGTCTGTTTTTTTTTGCATAAAAGCATTGAAAAAAAAGTCATAAAACATTTCCAAGCAAAAGTAGACTTGGCACCAGCATGTTTGTGAGTATTTCCTTCAAGACGGAAAGAAATGGCAGTTGTTTAAATTATTTATATTTATTTTTGATGTCTGTTTTTTTGCACAAAAGCATTGAAAAACATGTCATAAAACATTTCCAAGTTAAAGTAGTTTTGGCGCCAGCATTTTTGTGTGTATTTTCTTCAAGACGGAAAGAAATGGCAGTTGACTAAAATATTTATATTTATTTTTGATGTCTGTTTTTTTGCACAAAAGCATTGAAAAACATGTCATGAAACATTTCCAAGCTAAAGTAGTTTTGGTGCCAGCCTTTTTGTGTGTATTTTCCTTAAGTCGGGAAGAAACACCAAACCGACTAAAATAATTATATCTACTTTTTGTTTTCTGTTGTTGTTTTTTGCACAAAAGCATTGAAAAACATGTTATTGAACATTTCTGAGCAAAAGTAGATTTGGTGCCAACAGTTGTGTAAGTATCTTCCAAACAAAATTATTGTGTGACATTTGCACACAATGGCAAAATGATTGCAAAATACAGAAAAATGCTGCTACTTTTGTTCAAAAATGTTCAATAACATGTTTTACAATGATTTTGTGCACAAAAACTGACAATAAAAACAAATATAAATATTCTAGATGATAGCGGTTTCTTTCTGTCTTAAAGGAAAATACTCACAAACATGCTGATGCTAAGTCTACTTCTGCTAGGAAATGTTCTACAACATGTTTTTCAATGCTTTTGTGCTAAAAACAGACATCAAATATAAATATGAATATTTTACTCAACTACCATTTCTTTCTGTTTTGCAAAAAACACTCACAAACATGCTGGCGCCAAGTCTACTTTTGCTCGCAAATGTTCTACGACATGTTTTTCAATGCTTTTGTGCAAAAAAACAGACATCAAAAATAAATATAAATATTTTACTCAACTGCTGTTTCTTTCCATCTTAAAGAAAACTCAAAACACAGAAAGTGGTTTTTTTAAGAAATTCCCCATACGCAGACATAAAAATTCAAACAATTACGTAGATGTATATGTGTTTATAGGCATATATAACTGTATATACACATCCCTTCCCTAACATCACTTGATCATCACTTTGAACGTGTGTTATGCAGTGTACAGATCACAAACTGCAGTATTTGTCATGTACGTTCTCTCTACACTCAATTTAGGGGGGGGGGGGGGGTATTTCGCCCTATATGCAAAAAAATTTTGTGGCGTTTTTGGTGTCCCAAGCAAGTTCACCACCCACTTGATTAGCTACACTTTGAAGGCTATATCTCCAGCTGTGAGGGTGGTAGAAAGCTGAAATTTGGGGGATGTCTTGCCAACAACCCCCCTCACAATACACCAGTGGGGCGGCTGTCGACGACCCACTAAAGCATGGTCACTGCAAATAAATTTGATAAATTTTTTAAGAACCACCCAAGTGTCCCAAACAAGTTCGCCACCCAACTGCATTATAAAAAATGTTGTGAGAACATACCTGATACAAAATTAAATCAGATATGAACCCTAGTTCTGCTCATTTATATTTTTTCAGTAGGGCACCCACCCTGTCCCATAAACAGCAGATTGAAAATTTCACTTTAAACCAATTTTTTGTATCACACTTTAAAAGTTGGTTTACAAAGTTCACTAGGGGAGGGTCCAAGGTTCAAAGTTATGTAAACAACATAACCTCTAAAATGCTTCCATAAGGAAATTTATTTGGGGTGTATAAAAAAGTGAAAATTTTGTCAAATTTTCTTCCTGAAATGACATCATTTTGACATCATAGAATTCACCCCAAGTAAATTTCCTTATGGAAGCATTTTAGAGGTTATGTTGTTTACATAACTTGGAACCTTAGACCCTCCCCTAGTGAACTTTGTAAACCAACTTTTTAAGTGTGATACCAAAAATTGGTTTAAAGTGAAATTTTCAGTCGGCTGTTTATGGGAAAGGGTGGGTGCCCTACTGAAAAAAATTTTTTTAAGCTGAAATAGTGTTCCAACCTGATTCATTTTTATATTAGGTATGTTGTTGCAACATTTTTTTTTATGCAGTTGTGTGATGAACTTGTTTTGGGACACTTGGGCTGTTTTTAGAAAATGGTTAACTTTATATGCAGTGACCCATGCTTTAGTGGGTCATTTGCAGCCGCCCCACTGGTGGATCGTGAAGGGGGTTGTTGGCAAGACATCCCCCAAATTTCAGCTTTATAACGCCATCACAGCTGGAGATATGGCTCTCGTAGTGTAGCCAATCAAGTGGGTGGTGAACTTGTTTGGGACACCAAAAACGGCAAAAAAATTGTTGCATATAGGGCGACCCACCCTGTAGTGAGTCGCCGCACCTCCCCCGTTGTTGGGGAGTAGAGGGGTCTTACAACTTTATATACATAAAGTTTCAGCTTTATAACACCCCCATGGACAGAGATATTGCATTCGAAGTGAAATAAAAAAATGGGTGGTGAACTTGTCCGGGAAGGTGTTTACATTTATTTTCCTGGGCTTCGCTGCCGTAACCCAATCTATTTTACCATTCATCAAATTAGTCGACAATTACTCGTGCAGACAGTTCAGCAGCCCAACTTACGGTGTGTCGAGTTTTGAGTTCCAAATGTTCCAATAGTGACAAAATATGACACTTTAAAAGGGGTGAGTTATGATGGTGTTTTTGTGGAAAAGTGGTAAATGTGTGGAAACGATTGCATTGCGCAACGATGGGTAAGTTCACCAGAAAAAACACTTTCTGTGTTTTGAGTTTTTCAAAAATGAATACCCGTGTTTTGAATTTTCTGCTATAAGAAATTTCAGTAACTCTGTTTTTATTTTTGTTTTGGTAAAAACTTGAGTTTTTCATAAAATGCAAGTTCTTACCCAAATGCAGCGTTTCAATGCAAAAACAGTGGTTTTCTCATTAAAAATTACCTTGTGCATGTTTAGGGGGCACCATAAAACCCTGAAAAATGTGCTGAAAAATGTAAACAGTCATGTAAAATGTCTAATTTATTTTTTTAACTGGGCGTTTGGGATTTTTGATGACATTTTACTTTACTGTTTACACTTCACATGGAATTTAACATGGACTGTGATTGATACCATATAAATGCAGGAGTCTTCAATGGGGGAGGGGGGCTGGGTGTAGCCAGAGTTGTTAAAAGTGCTGTACTTTCATAAAAGTAAACGTAAACGTAAAGTATTTTTCTTTTACTCACAGCTGAGTTCAGAAAACGTAAAGTATTTTTAAAATACTTTTACACTGCATAAAACGTGCGTAAGCCATAAAAAGCCTTAAAAGAAAACGTAAAAACGAGTATTTTTGTCCAGGGAAAATGTAAAAACAAGTATTTTGTGGGGGAAAACATAAAAAAATGAATATTTTTCTAACATAAAATGTAAAAGTGGGTATTTACTATCACAAAAATAATGTAAAAATCAGTATCTTTTTCAATGTTCACTCTGGAATACATCAAAAATGAGTTTTCTTCCCTAGTAAGTATTTATTAGTATTTTTTAACTCCTATTTTTGCACTTTCTGTCTGGAAAAATGTCATTTTCTGTCCCCTTAAAATAAATTGTTCAAACTCGCGTACTTTAAAAAAGTATGCAAGTGAGTACTGGTATTGTTTCGGGAGGAAACATAAACGTATTTACGCAGTACGCGTTTATGCGTATTTTTTGAGTAAATGTAAATATGTTTTAACAACTATGGGTGTAGCGCCCAAATCGGTCAGCAATCTACTGATCTATCACTGTTTATCAATATTGCTATCTATAAAGACCAAATTACTCGAGACCAATAATCAAACGCACATTCCTTATTTTGTTCGATCGATTACAGCAGTATTCCTCAAATCCTCAAATCCAAGGAAAAAACACAAAACAACTTTTCGGTGTTACCGTGTGTCTGCGTTTCCGTGTTCTCCAATAAAAAACTCATTTGAGTTTTGAGTTCTTTGAAATTATTGAGTTCCTGTGTTTCTGTGTAAAACAACGACACAGAAACGCAATGAGTTTCTGCGTTCAATTTCTGTGTTTTTTCCATCGTTGATTGTGGCACACATGCATTGCTATTACACCGCGCGCGTGCATGTTGCATGGGCAAATCAGCGTGTTTCATGGGCGCATGGGCGTGTGTAAACATACAAATAGTTTCATGGGCTTGTATGTTTCATGCAGGGTTGGCAAAATCTCAGGAAAAAAATTAAAATAAAATAAAAATAAAATAGAAAATTAAAGAATAAAATAAAAATAAAATGTAAAATTGAAGAATAAAATAAAAATAAAATACAATTTTAATAAAAAATAAAATAAAATTTTAGTAAAAAGAATTTTACTTAAATCAATCCTGGTCACGAACTAAAATAAAAAAATAAAAATAAAATAAAAATAAAATGAAAAATTGAAGAATAAAATAAAAATAAAATGGAAAATTGAAGAATAAAATAAAAATAAAATACAATTTTAATAAAAATAAAATACAATTTTAGTAAAACGAATTTTACTAAAACCAACCCTGGTTTCATGGGATCATCTCCTATTGAAATACCTAAGATGAATCGCCCCCTATCCTATGGTTAGCGTTTTCACCTAACAAGTCTTATGAACTCTGGGTAAAAAACATCGGTGCAGTATGCAGATGCACATGATTGATTTGATTTCGATTTCTTGCATGACCAAAACAATTTTTCCCGAAATTTTTTTAATATATGAACTCAAAATCGCCGCGGGCGCGGCAGACATCGCAATTTTCTCCGCCTTTACATCACTACATTTGAGTGAACGATTTTGCGTGGGCACAAATTGGAATTTGTAATTATGGTAAAAACGCTTATCCAAAATATTCTGCGGCGCCGCCAAGGCGCCTCAGAACCAGTTTCGCAACAGTTTTTGTCGCGTTTACTGGCTTTGAGTGCCACTTCATTGTCGAACCACAATCAATCAACGGAGGGGGGGGGGGGGGTGCGAAGAATTTCGGCTCGCAAATTTGTCGATTTTGATAACCCTGCACGCCGAGTCAACTGGCAATAAACTGATCAATCTGTTGTCGAAAATACAAAGCACCGTATTACCTCGAATTACCCACCCCCTAAAATTTCGCTGGGAAATAATAAATACCCACCGAAATACCCCACCCAAATTGAGTGTAAAGGAATGTACCGCAGTTTGTGATCTGTACGATGCAGAACACGCGTTGAAACCAATAGCTGAGTGACGTTAGGACAGGGTTTATGTGTACACTCCTGTGTAACATTATCGTAAAATGTAAAAACTTTAATATTTAAGTTGACGTCCTTATGTTCGCTTTTATATTTAATTAATTCAATTTATCAAGATTCCATTTTAATTGACATTCCATTTTTTAACATCTTCACATTCGTCATTTAATATCTCAAGCGACGTTGTTTACAACGTGCGCTTTACATTGCTCACATATTTAGATCTTAGTCATTGCTCACATTCCGCCACATTTCCTTGACAAGCAGCACGCAAATACGCCGTCATGTTTATGTTAAGCGGCGGGCTCGCCCCAAGCGGGGGGCCGGGCCCGCGCGCAATTTCAAATGCTGTCTGGCTTGTCTCACATTTTCACTATCTTGCCAGTTTAGCTCGCTTTTCATCGGAGAAGCGAGCGGGCAAGGATTGAACTTTCACAATTGGAAATGTTGGGTAAAAATCGGAGATTAGAGCCGACCGATTGGCGCCAAGTCAATCGCCATCGGTCTGGCCCTTAAAAGCCGATTTCACAGCTAAAATCGGCAGTGTTTGCAACCTCGTCAACTTCACACGAATCTCTTCCTAGGATCTAAATAAGCGCCGTTGTCACTTTATTAAGTCGCTTGTTTTTTTGGTGCTAAGTTGAACTCTTGGTGCTTTAAGTCACCTCAGTGCTTTATTCACACCTGCGCTGTTTGAGGTGCTTTTCTCACAACCGCGCCACTTAATTGTCGCCTTTTGTCGTAATTAAGTGCCTTCTTTAAATTGCCTTATTTCTTCGGTAATTAGAGCTTCTTTTACGTTTTATTTAAGTAATTAATTTAGTTGTAAATTAATTCCTTTGTTTACGTATATTTTTATATATATTTTATTTACACTTATTTCTTTGTACTTAATTGTCTAAATAAAAACGTTCGTCAAAACCTTTTGTAAACAATCTAAATTTGCTTCACACTAACTCACGTCAATTCACTTCAACTCAACTAATCACATTTGATAAAATAACGGAACGTCAACTAAGAGACGACGCTTCACGTCAACTTTCATACGTTCACATTTGTCCTCTTCCTCGGTTAGGAATAGGAGCTGGTTCACAAGTCACTTCAAAAAGTTCCGTATTATTTTACAACTCCTGGAAAAATGTCTTTGTCCTACTAAATGGGAACCAAAAAATTATTGTCTCCCTTGCTTATGTGTGACCTGTGTCGGGATATACATGTGATGTATTCTTGTAGATTAAGGTGCCTTTATGCCACATGTCCATTTTTAGCTCTCTGGGTGCATTGTGCCTGAGCACGCTAGTTTTCACACGAAATTTGGAAAACTCACAAATCAGCTTTGAACGCATTTGAGTTTTCTACAATGAGGTGTCCGTCAACTGCAGTTGACAGTGATTATAAGTGTTTCATTGTAGAAAACTCAAATGCGTTCAAAGCTGATTTGTGATTTTTCCAAATTTCCTGTGAAAACTAGTGTGCGCAGGGCCATTGCTGCTCATTTTACAGCCATCCAAAGTCAAATTTCTGGTGAAGAAAATGTCTTCGTCCCTTTTTGTGACAATGTTAAAACAAAGGAAATACCATGTTACAACAATGAATAAGACCTGCACTGCTCAAATATTTATCACTTTTTTGCAAAATATGTATTTAAAACGGTTCAAAACAGCTGATGCCACTGCAATCCAGAGTTGGAAAAACGTATTTACGTTTACCCGAAATACCCGGTTATTCGGGTATTTATACTTACGTTTACGTTTACGTTTTCCAAAAATACCATTACGTTTTGTTACGTTTTCCTGACCAAAATACCCGGGTACTGGGGAAAACGTAAAAAAACTTGTGATCGTTCTCACGTGCACATGTTCAAATGGGCCGCACCACCTGCAGCCAACAATATTCTCATGTTTTTGCATAAATGTAACATGTTTATGTACAAAAAAGCGATGTATGAAAAAAGTTACTGCATGCTTGCACGTACACATGGAATTTCGGGTACATATTCAAAAATGTGTTCAAATGCTGAACACAGAAAACTTTTTGTTTGTTTGTAGAGCATTGCGTTTATAAATTTTTTTGTGATGAATTCCGACGATGCCACTTGCAACAACTGTGAGTAGCACACGTTTTGAACCTGGAGGGGCGCATGAAAGCTCTGGTTCCAATCCCAGACTCTGTAGGATGCCCTGTAAAATGTAAAATTTCATGCAAATGTCAAAACTTATGTAAAATGCCCAGCAAAATGGCAAAAATTGGCCACCTTCCAGGGCATTTTGCATGACTTTAGACACTTTGCATGCCATTTGACATTTTACAAAGCATTTTACAGGGTCTGGGACTCCCCCAGAATCACCAGCGTGGTTGGATTTGGCCACACTTACAACAGAAAGTGGTGCAGATGGGGCGATTTACCCATCCAAAGGTGAAAATAATGGTATTTTCCAAAGCACAATGGCAAATACTGTGTGTAAAATTTTTACGTTTACGTTTTTGTTACGTATTCCTTGGTATTTTAAAAATACCTTACGTTATAGTATTTATACTTTTGATTTGGAAAAGGTATTTACGTTTACGTTTACGTTTTCCAAAAATACCAGTATTTGCACAACTCTGCTGCAATCTCACACTCGCTGTGATTTTGACAATCGTCTGCCGTCGCTCAGCAGACAAATATCGACCCAGCATGCTGTGTATTTTTGAAGTAAAGAACAATACGAAATGTTGGCACAGTGCCAGCTCATTGCTGCACGCATTGCGCGAAATGTAAATACAAAAGCAAAAAAATACCTAGCGGAAAGCACTGTGTTTTCAGTAGACGGAATATTGACTATATACGCAGGAGCGGGCCATATTTCTACTATGAAGGGTCAACATCTTGACACACACTATGTATAATTTCCACCCTTCAGTGAACGGTATTTAATGTTTGGTTCGCCATTGAACCAAAACAATCAAAGGGGGAAAGACATTTTTCCAGGAGTGTATATACAGTTACATATGTACGTCTATCAACACATAAATATATACGTCTATGAAATTGTTTGATTTTTATACATCTGAGTATGTGGAATTTCACAAAATTTCTGGCAAAGTAATAGACCCCTTGAATATGCCCCCGCTTGAATAAACCCCTCTGAAAATTAGCTGGCGAAATAATAAACCCCCTGGGTGTATCTCGCGGTAATACGGTATAGTACGTTCCCGTAACCAGACGCACATAACGGATAGATAACTCACTAACATCAGTAAAATGTGAACACAGTGTAAAAATTTATCACAGAAAACACCTCCCCCCAGCCTTGAATATTTAAGAGACACTTGACCGACGTAATCTTCACTTGTATCATTTAGACATCATTTTTGCTGCGACTTCATAAAGTAGAAATAATTTCGTTGCTCTAAATAGGAAAAACTTGAATTCTTAAAATGTAAACTTCCAAAAATCAGTAAGTAAAATAAAGTAAGTCTCTGTATCAGGCATGTATAAAGTGTGTAAGACCTTCATATAGTCCGTAACTTGAAAATGAAAAGTATTTTCATTTACTTATTGCCACTACTTAATGACGAATCACTTTTCTTGTTACCTGCTCGCCACTCCGGTACACCATGTAAAATGTCACGGAAAAGGTCAAAAGTCATGTAAAATGTACTGGAAATTGTCAAAATTCATGTAAAATGTCAAAAGTTATGCAAAATATAAGGCGGTGTTTACAGTAAATTTAGTGATGATGCGACCATTTCTATAAAGTGTCATATCTCAATCGAAAAGTTCCGTATTTTCCTGAAAAGGCAGTGAACTATATGTTGCCATCTTGGCAATAAAAGTGATATTTGGTCGCAAGGTTTTATTCTCTGCTTTAACAGGCAATTTTGCCGCACATTTGAATATTTTCCCTTGGCATAACACTGATTGGTCAGAGCACGTTTCAGTTGTCTAGGCATAACCTCCTGCCGAACCATTGGGCAGGACTAGACAAATCAGTGATTGGTTGCAGACCTATTTCTAGGTAGTGTCTAGTGTAGTGATGTTAAAGGCACCGGGAAAAATGGCACCGCACCGCACCGGCACCGGTGCCATTCTGAAAAAAATGGCACCTGCATGGCACCGGCACCTAAGGGCACCGGAGGGTTGCCGGTGCTAGCACCGAAAGGCACCGCACCGGGTAAAATTTTGTGTAGTGATATTAAAAGTGCCAGGACCTTGGCGGGAAGTGCCAAAAGTGTCCTGGCACTTTTTCAGCCCCCAGCACCAAAATCTATGGCGCCAGGGCAGTATGGCGCCAACTGCCATGGCGCTGAGCACCAATAGCGCCACAGCAAAATGGCACCGGAAGCCAAAAGAGTCATGGTGCTTTTTGTGTTGGTGCCAGCACCAACGCCATGCGCGTTTGCATTGCAGGCGCCAGGAGTACTCGGCGCCAGGACCAGGATGTTTGTTTAATTTTAATAACATGCTCCTTTCTGACAGGTCGGAATCACTATTATCCGACTCAGAATCAATCATTGTATTGTTTAAAATCACTAGTTTTTATGTTTGTCATAAGGAAATTAATAAAAAAGTGGCTGTGGGCACATGTTCAACGTGAATTTGATTGGGTCACTTTTTAAATGAACACACATGTCCTGCAATAATAACCACAGTTCAACCCCTTGAAACCCTGCCGGTGCCTTTCCCGGTGCCCCACTTTTTCTGGCCGGTGCTAGCACCTAAAGGCACCCTCGAAAAAGGGCACCGCACCGCACCGGCACCGGTGCCATTTTGAAAAATGGCACCGGCACCGGCAAGGCACCTATGAAAATTGCGAGGGCACCGCATCAGCACCGGTGCTGGATCCCTTCGGTGGCCAGCACCGGGGCACCGGTGCCCCGGTGCCTTTACATCACTAGTCTAGTGATGGAATGGCGCCATGGCGCTGGCGCCCTTTAATGGCGCCAAAGGGCGCCAGCGCCCCTCGAATTAACCCCACCCCCCTCGAAATGCCCCTGCTCGAACTGTGACATTACTTTGCACTCTGAAAAATACACCCGCTATGGGTATTTCGAGGAAATACGGTATAGCTGCAATGTAAATTGGCAGCTATAAAAACATCATGTTCATTGCAAACATGATGTACCTTATCACAGATGGGGGGTGTCGAATGGGGGTTTTATTTTCCCCAGCTCGCTCAGACCTGGGGGTATTTCGAAGGGGGGTTAATTCAAGGGGTATTTGGAGTAAATACGGTAACATATTGCTCTTCTAAAAAGCTTCTGTCATGATATACGTGCTAAAATAGTGACTTTTATAGTTGGCGCCATTTTGGCGCCCGGCGCCATTTTTCCTGGCGTCCTTTGGCGCCCGGCGCCATTTTTTTAGATGGCGCCGTGGCGCCATTGGCGCTAGGCGCCATTTTCTCTGGCGCCCTTTGGCGCCCGGCGCATTATTTTGAATGGCGCCATGGCGCCATTGGCGCCTGGCGCCATTTTTCCTGGCGCTTTTCCATCACTAGTAGTGTCTAGTCATTGTGTCTGTAAATCCCGTATCAAAGTAGAGATTTTTCACCCAATCATCATCATCACTTGCAGTCTATGAAATAAACAGCCATCTGTGAACCTGGACACCTGAAGACTCAAACCAGCCAAGCACTCCAGCTCTGAAACAAAAGAGCTCGAAACAACCTTCAACCAACAAGCCAAGCTGACTTCCATAAACTTGGGAGGAAAATACCCACCACTGACCACACAATCACAACACTATAGATACTATAGGAATATACATGCCATCTTATCCATTGAGATATGACACTAAAAAAATGGTCGCATCTTCACTAAGTTTACTGTAGACACCGCCTAAAAGTAAAAGTACGTTAAAGTTATGTAAAAGAAAATTTGCCATTTCCAGGGCATTTCAGATGACTTTAGACACTTTGCATGACATTAGACGTTTTACAGTGTCTGAGAGTGGGGGTCTCTGCAAGGTTTTGTATACATACAAATTTCCTAGAAACAGTGAGTTCCACTTCTGCAACACACTGTCGTTTCCGGGGCGTTTTTGAGATAATAAGTTGGCTAATAATTCCCAAATGGCACGTGTCCAAAAACGAAGGCGACATAACACTTTTTACACATTCAGAATTGCCCATTTTGTTTAAACAGTACTTATTTATATTACTGTTTAAATACTAGATGTAAATACTTATTTCTGTTACAGTTTCAGGATCCGTACCAGGGGCCAGTTCAGCAAGTAGACAAGTTAAGAGTTAAAAGTTAAGAGTTGAGTTAAAGGTTAAAAGTTGAGACAAAAGTTGAGTTAAAAGTTAAGAGTTGAGTTAAAGGTTAAAAGTTGAGACAAAAGTTGAGTTAAAAGTTAAGAGTTGAGTTAAAGGTTAAAAGTTGAGTCAAAAGTTGAGTTAAAAGTTAAGAGTTGAGTTAAAGGTTAAAAGTTGAGACAAAAGTTGAGTTAAAAGTTAAGAGTTGAGTTAAAGGTTAAAAGTTGAGTCAAAAGTTGAGTTAAAAGTTAAGAGTTGAGTTAAAGGTTAAAAGTTGAGTCAAAAGTTGAGTTAAATGTTAAGAGTTGAGTTAAAGGTTAAAATGTGAGTTAAAAGTTGATTTAAAAGACAAATGGGTCATTCATTGCAGAAGCGCGATACGCTGATCTTCAATCATATTTTGTCCCCGCACGGCCATTTTGAAACAACGTTCCGCGATTTTTTTTTAGCGATAATTTTTTTGGATACGTTATTTTCAAATGTCGTGCATACAACATTGGCAGCATGCCAGCGAACAGCCGGATCAATACCAATTTCACATTTTTATTTTTTTACCATCATTTTCCACTTGTCTTTTAACTCTCAACTCTCAACTCAACTCTTAACTCAACTTTTAACTCAACTCTTAACTCTTAACTCAACTTTTAACCTTTAACTCCACTCTTAACATTTCACTCAACTTTTAACTCAACTCTTAAATTTTAACTTTTCTCTTAAACTTTAACTTTACTCTTAACTCGCCATTTGTCATTTTACTCAACTCTTAACTTTTAACTCTTAACTTGTCTTCTTGCGGAACCGGCACCAGCATTAATTTGGTTAATTTTTGCCGAAAAGCAATAATGATAAGCGTGTCTATGTTTGCTGAGCGGGTGAAACCCAAGTAAGTGGTTCAAAGTAACGCCCGGCGGCGCTCCATTTCTTTGCCCACTCCGACCACACTTGAAAAGTTGACCAAGTCGAATACATATAGCATATTCATGAGAAACATGCTGAGTAGTGATGTAAAGGCACCGGGGCACCGGTGCCCCGGTGCTGGGCACCGAAGGGCACCAGCACCGGTGCTGGTGCGGTGCCATTGCAATCTTCAGGGGTGCCATGCCGGTGCCGGTGCCATTTTTGTCAGAATAGCACCGGTGCCGGTGCGGTGCGGTGCCATTTTTTTGCCGGTGCCAAAGGTGCTAGCACCAGGGCAAAGTAAAAGGCACCGGGAAAGGCACCGGCCAAGGTTTCATGTGCTGTGCAATTTTGTCCATAGTATGTGCTTATTCATATTTCAAAAAACAGCGATATATTTACCCAACCGTTTTTGCCTATTTTGTAAACCTCCCTATCAAATAAATATACCTACTGTGAAATCCATTATACCTGATACGTGATCTGATGAGCGAATATAAAATTTTGTTGAATTTTAAATCATTTTTATATTTTATATTTATCTTACTTTTTTGTTCAAAATTTGTTGTCAATATATGACAGAGATAGTTCCATTCTCTGTACAGCAACGACTCCGATCAGTAGACAATAGTGTCTATGGACATTGTAATGAATTAAATATTTTATCTTTCATTTTTAATCATTGTAATTGCTTCATTAAGGTGATTGCCACATCATTCTGATCATTTTAAGTGCTCAACCATCAAAATCGGTTGAAAATTCATGGAATTATGCACTTCCAAAGGTGAGACCACTGAGAAACTGCCCGATATTTACTTCAGAAATTCCAGCCCGGTGCGGTGCCTTTCGGTGCTAGCACCGGCAACCCGCAGGTGCCCTTCGGTGCTGGTGCCATTTTTTCCAAAAGGCACCGGTGCCGGTGCGGTGCGGTGCCATTTTCTGGCCGGTGCCCCAGGGTGCCAGGTGCCCTTTTCATGCGTTGGCAAAGGTGCCGGTGCGGTGCGGTGCCATTTTTCCCGGTGCCTTTAACATCACTAATGCTGAGTTGACTTTCTACTCCACCTAGGCGCATCTGCATGTCGAATTGCCACTGCACACACTAGTTTACTAACGGAAAACTAAGTATTTGGTAAACTCATTTTTCAGCTTCTGAGGGCATCTGAGTTTACCGGAATGTGTTAGTTAAAATCTCTGTCAACTGTAGTTGACGAACAGCTCATTTCGGTAAACTCAGATGTGCTCAGAAGCTGAAAAATGAGTTTACCAAATTCTTAGTTTACCGTTAGTAAACTAGTGTGTGCAGCGCCATTGCACATGAATCGTGCCTGTCGCTCAACTCTTAGTGATATTTGAATGTTTCGTTGTTGTCGCTGCTTGCGGAAGCCCGACAACGGTAACCTGTCGAAAACGTTTAGAACTCTTGAGCAACAGGCACGACTCATCTGCAAGTTGACATTTTGGAGAAATTGAATTGAAAAATGGCAAAAATTGCAGATTCCCGCCAGCAGGACAAGATGAAATTACGGCGCTGCAAAAGAGCGAGGCGGGTATAAGCAACGAGGACCTGATCGGGCTAGCGGAGAAGTACAAAGTGGACTTGCTTGCGGCAGCCAAGGCCTGAGGCACCGTCGCCACCGCCCCGCACTTGCAACTCTGAACACTTCCACACTTTGGGCTAACTATTCGGTGCTGGGCTGTGCGCAATTCACAAATACACATTCTAATAGTAGATTAAGTATAGATTCTATGATCATTTTTTTACGGATCCTTTTGCGAAAAACTACTCTTACCGTGGTTGTATGTAAGAAAGTGAAATTGTGGCCGCGGCAAAAAATAATTTAGAACCAGAATCCATATTTCTTACTTTGTTCACCATTTTTCACTAGAATAATTGCATACAGCATAATAATTGCTTAATTTTTTTTCTATTTTTCCTCTGGAAGAACACATATTTGAAAAGTGTGGTAAAATGCTGCAGACAAAATAATTTTTTGTGGAATGAGTAGGAATTTGTAGGACAAGCTGGAAGCAGCATGTGATGCAGAAAATTGTGCTTGATTGTTGGGACTGTATTGTATATATGTTTAGCGCTGTGATACATAAAAAAAAATTAATTTGTTTTCTAGCTATAAATATTTTTAAAAATTCGGTTTTACTTTGGAGATGATATCCGTCTCAGATAATGTCCAGTATTTTTTTTCTTTCATTTGATACCATGAGCCAAAATAGTAGCGGATAGTCAACGTGCGACGTTTTTTTGTTTTAATTTTTGGTGAGACACACTTGTACCAGAGCTGTGACAATATCTCAAAATTCAAATCTATTTATGGGGGAGTTATGTTTCAGTGGAGAATTCAACGTAAAGCACCAGCCAGTTCTTTTTCTGAACATAGGCCCAGTTTACCTGCCAAACTCAGATTTCTCTCCACAAACTTTTTGAACACCCCCATAAGTAGACTTACTTCATAGCCAGCTACAAGTAGCTCTTGAAATGTATACTTTACCACAGGAATAAACTCCGCTAGTGTAGAACTGGTCCTAGCAAACCTAATGAGTGCACCATAAATAGTATTTTTCTTCAAAATTTGTGACACATTTGAGTCAGGTTGGATACACTTTACAACTTGGAAGTCAAAAAGCCATCTTTTATCATAATTCCTACACTTGAATTTCTCACCCAAAACAAAAGGTCCACATCCAAAAAAGGGCATGAACCACTAGTGGGATCAGAAGCCATTTCCAATGGGAGTGATGTAACATAAATGTGAACTTTTTTGAAAAATCAAAAGTTATCCTGATTTATCCATGGAAGTCTACCATGAGCAGATCTAAACCAGTCTTTGAGTTTCTCTCTCAAGCCCCGGGCATCTCATGTTTCATCCCTGTGATTTGCGTCCAAAATTTAATCTAGCCTGTTGTACCCCGAGCGCCAATCTAACTGCGTGTAAAAATAACATTCAGAAATATTTATAAATTAATGAAATCAAAACCTATATATATATATATCTATATTTTCTAACTGTTCAGCTGCGTAGAGTTTCTTCTTCGACAGCGTGCACAGGTGGCATTTCATTTCCTTCCTCGTCAAAGTGGTCGGATACATTTGTGCCACGCAATTCTTTGATAACATTGTGCAAATAACACGCGGCCATCACCAGTTTGCTGACCCTGTGCGGTTCCATTGAAATTGTCGTGAGCAGGATCCGCCACCAAGCAGCCAAAATGCCAAAAACGCATTCTACACAGTGGCGTGCATGGGACAATCTGTAATGCAAGATCATTCATAATCATTGCATGATCCACACAAATTTCACTAATAGAAATTTAAACAGTAGTTGTGCCTTTGAACCCTTCATAACAGTAGTACCAAGTCCCAGATTCTGTGTTATTGATAAATGCATGAATTCTTTCATTTTATAAATACTTGTCAGACTTGGTAATAAGTTATGGAAACAGGTGACATATTTATGCAGTTGTCGCCTGAAACGTAGCCACAGCGACATAATTTAAAAAGATTTATTACAAAATTAAATAAATCCCAAGTTTCCTATGACCCTATCATTAGATGCAGCAAAAAATACTGCATCTACAGTGTCAATTTTACATGAACCCATTCATCCAGTGGTTTTTAAAGGATTTTGGAGTAAGCTGGCAAAATTTTGTGAACTGGTGATGCTGGGCGACAATTTTGCTACTTTTGGTGTGTAAGGCAATGCATTTTCACATACGTTCCACAGTTATTGAAAACTGGCATGTAAAGCGACGTACAGCAACGTACAGCAACGTCACCATATGTCACTGTACATCAACCTCCATGTTCACTTTTCAAAAATGTTTTATACATTTGAAAACTAGAATGTACATTTTTGAAAACTACATTATTCAATTTTAAGTTCTCAAAATTGTCTTCAGAGTAGTATGTTGGCGACGCGTCGCCGCTACAGAGGCGACGCGTCACCCTACAGTTTTCAAAAATGTTCTGCAAATGTGAACTTTGAACAGCAAATGTGACTTGTTGAAACCAATATTCACATATGCTGTCACTTATTGAAAAATAAAAGTGCAAATTGCACACTTTTGGATTCAGTACAGCGACATGTTGCCTAGGAGAGTTTTCAAAAAGGAACATTGAAAACCAGCTTGTGTGACCACATTGGCACCACACACGCTGGTTTTCAATGTTCCCTCTGTGAAAACCCATTATTTAGTTTTCACATTCATTTAAACACTCTGTGTAATCAGCAAAATGGCCGCCATCTTTGTTTTTTTCCGCCGGTAGAACACATATTTGAAAACTCCAGTAAAATGCTGCAGACAAAATATTTTTTTTGTGGAATAAGTACACATTTGTAGGACAAGCTGTAAGCAGCATGTGATGCAGAAAATTATGCTTGATTTTTGGGACTGTATTGTATATTTTTAGCGCTGTGATACATTTCTTTAAAAATTAATTTGTTTTCTAACTATAAATATTTTTTAAATTCTGTTTTAAATTGTAGATGATATCCATCTCATATATATGTCCAGTTTTTGTTCTCTTTCATTTGATATCATGTTTTGCAATAGAAGTTCAAAGATGATGGACAAATTGTTGTGATGCTTAAAACATAAAATAATTTTTTTAAATGACATCCCTGTATCTGTAATCATCTCATTATCACAGTAAAAAGCCCTTATTTTTTCACATCGAACAAAAAATACTGAATTCAATAACATTTCCGCAAAACAAATAATGATATTTTTATACAATCAACTTTCTAATTTTTTCAAAATCACAAGTGCAATTCAAACAGCTGATTTTGTATGTAAATGAAAGCCAAACAAGTGAACAACAAGTGAACACTGACTGCAATGATTTCACATTCAATACACTAGCACAAAAAAATGTGCAAAAAAAATGACAAACAATTTTATTGTATTGTTTTTAAAAATGTTTTCATTTCATACTGAAATCTGTCACAAAATTTAACATAAACATGAATCTTTTTGAAAACTCAAAAATTATCTGGATCTATCCATGGAAGTTTGCCATGAGTACATCTAAACCAGTCTTTCAGTTTCTCTCTAATGGCCTGGGCATCTCACATTTCATCCCTGTGATTTGTATCTGAAATTTCATCTAGCCCATCGTACAGAGCGCCAACCTAACTGCATGTATTAATAACTTACAGAAATATTTATCAATTAATGGAATGAAAAATTATATATATATATATATATTTTTTTATGCAAGATCATTACTTATAATTGCATGGTACACACAAATTTCAGGAAGATTGATTTAATTAACAGTAGCACTGAGTCCCAGATTCTGTGTTGTTGATAAATTTATGAATTCTGTCATGTTATAAGTCCTTTTTTGGAGATTGAGCTTATTAGGTTGTGATAAGCAGGGGAGTGGTGAGGGTTTGTTTGTATTATTGTTTCATTTCGCAACCTCACGATGCCACACAGCAACAGCATAAATACCATAAATATGACATCAACTGCGAATGCGCACTTCACAACATCATAAATCTAAAACTTTTCAAAATTGGTTATAACTTATGGAAACAGGTGACATACGCAGTGGTCGCCTGAAACGTCGCCACAGCGACATTTTGAAAAAAAATATTTTAATTTAATTCATATAAATCCCAAGTTTTCTACATCCCCATCATTAGATGCAGCATAAAATACTCCATCTACAGTGTCAGTTTTACATGAACCCGTTCATCCAGTGTTTTTTAAAGGATTTTGGAGTAAGTTGGCAAAAATCTGTAAACTAGCGATGCCTGGCGACGATTTTGCTACTTTTGGCATGTGCGGCTATGCATTTTCACAGATGTTGCACAGATATTGAAAACTGGCACGTACAGCAACGTACAGCGACGTCGCCGTATGTCGCTCTACATCACTGTCCATGCTCACTTTTCACAAATGTTTTGCAAATGTACATTTTTGAAAACTACATTTTTCAATTTTAAGTTTTCAAAATTGTCTTAGGAGTATTATGTTGGCGACGCGTCGCCGCTACAGAGGTGACGCATCGCCGTACAGTTTTCAAAAATGTTCTGCAAATATGAACTTTGAACTGCAAATGTGACTTGCCGAAACCAATATTCACATATGCTTTCACTTATTGAAAAATAAAAGTGCAAATTGCACACTTTTGAAAACCGTACAGCGACGCGTCACCTAGAAGAGTTTTCAAAAAGGAACATTGAAAACCAGCTTGTGTGGTCACATTGCAAACTCGATTGCATGCACTCAGTTTTTTTCAGAGCTCAGAAATATCGCCGTCATGGAATACCCCCCTCAAATGGGCACTATGAACTTATAACCCCCCTCGAAATACCCCCCCCCCATTTACTGTATAGAGAACGTACCATATTTGTCTGAGTATAATTCCCGGGGCACTACAAATTTGGGGGCTTTTTTCAAACACTTTGGAAGTGCTGTGCATAGTGCCCGGGCACTATGCAATTTACCTAAGGATGCGAGACTTGTGTATCGAATCGGATTGAGTATCGAATACATACCATCGAAGGAAGACACTCGACCAGGTGCACGCGTCAGACGCACGCCCACCACTTTTACGTATGTTAGAACTGGTTTGGTTTAGAACTATTTCCTCGAAATACCCCCCCCCCCTCGAGAACACTATGAAACAATCACCCCCCCTCGAAATACCCCCCCAGATTGAGTGTAAAGAGAACGTACATGACAAATACTGCAGTTTGTGTTCTGCGTAGTGCAGAAAACACGTTAAAACAATGTTGGAATCACGTTAGAGCAGTGTTTAGGACTTAGGTATACCACCTACGTACTAATATTAGTATACAGGAGTTGATACATGTCAGTTATTGATGCAATTTTCTACCCCGGCGCACATCACAAACCACGATTTTGTACTAGGATTTCAAAAAATTTCCTGTGAAACAATACCCCCCCCCCTCGAAATACCCCCCCCCTCGTTTAACCCCCCCTCTCTCGGGAGCACTATGAAACAATCACCCCCCGGGGGGTATTTCGAGGAAATACGGTATATACTGTCTACCTTATACTGTACATATTTATAGATGGAGTGTTATAAATGGCCGTTTTTGTTGCATTTTTCGACGTTTGTGTACGTTTCAAACAACAATTTAGTACTGGGATTTCAAAAAATTTCTGGCGAAATAATAACCCCCCTCGTTTAACCCCCCTCAAAATTTCCAATCTAAAAAAGTAAACCCCCTGGGGGTAATTCGAGGAAATACGGTATTTATTTTGCGAAAGAAAGACGTTCTAGACTAGGGTTGGGTTGTTGTATGGTATTTATGGAATATCGCAATATTTATAGAATGGAGACTTTGAAACAGTGTTGTCTCTCAGCACTAGTGATGTAAAAAGCGCCAGGACTTTAGCGGCAGGACTTTTCAAAGCCGAGCGCCAAGCGCCAATGGAGCAACGGCAAAAAGGCGCCAAGCGTCAAAAGCACCAGCGCAGAAAAATTTTCACTGTCGGTAAATGTATGCGGCTGTGCTGTTGAAACACCTTGGATTCAGCTCCTAGGATATTTATTACATTACCATCGAGGTAAAGCTCTTTGCAGCACTGGTACAAGTTTAGTTTTGACCGAATAAAGCTAACTATAATTATTTTAGCACCAATCAGCCAAAATGTTGCTTCCAGTGTCAGCACTCCCAGACACTGTAAAATGTCGAATGTCATGCAAGCAAAGTATCAAAACTCGTATGAAATGCTGTGTAAAATGTCAAACGTACCATTTCCCAGGGTATTTCGCATTACTTTTAATGCTTTGAATGACATTGAACATTTTACAGTGCATTTTACATGACTTGTGACACTTTGCATGAAATTTCGCATTTTACTGGGCGTTTGGGAGTGGCACCAACCAGGTGATATTAGCGAAAAACAATTGCATCAAGATACCGTATTTCCTCGAAATACCCCCCGGGGGGTGATTGTTTCATAGTGCTCCCGAGAGGGGGGGGGGGGGTTAAACGACGGGGGTACTTCGAGGGGGAGGGTGATTGTTTCATAGTGGTCTCGAGAGGGGGGGGGGTCAAACGAGGGGGGGGGGTATTTCGAGGGGGGTATTTCGAGAAAATACGGAAGATGGATAGCTTAGCTGGGTTTGGGTTAGATAGCTGGCCGATTAGGTGCTGGTAATACCAACCCCACAAACCCTCCCCATTGGAGACCATGCAGTTCCTTCCACGAGAAAAGCAATCGTCTGTGAGCACACTTTACTGTGATATCCAATATGCCGCATCAATAGCAAAACAGAACAGTTTTAAATATCATCACTGTCTGTGATATGATGCATAATTTATAACATCACATTGTTGTAACATTCTCTATAATTCAAGCAGTGAAAATTTCAATCGCTATAAACAATTAAAGCGGGAATGCAAAATGTAGATTTTAGAATGTATTTTCTTTGCAAAATTACATTTTACACACATCTTTCTGCATCGATCAATCCTGTGAATTGTCAATTATGTGGCGCTTTTAAAAACACTAGCGCCAAGCGCCAATGGCGCCACAGCAAAATGGCGCCAAGCGCCAAAAGCACCATGGCACATTTTGCTTTGGCGCTAGCGCCAGGCGCCAGCGCCATGGCGCTTTTACATCACTACACTTTACAATTGACAATTGACTTTGCATTTGACTTAACATTTGACATTTTACTTAACACTTTACAGGGCTTGGGATTGCCACCTGCTCTTGTGAATCGCCCACTGCCTTGTCGGACGAATTTGCCTTGTCCCAATATTGCCACATCATTTTCTTACGTCCTTTTTTGTTTTTATTTTTCGTTGGGGGTTGCATTATTGGCGGGGGTCGCATCATACTTACACAACGTGCCCAAGGCAAAGGTTGGCAAAATCTCTGAAAAAATGGAAAATTGAAGAATAAGATAAAATGAAACAAGAATAAAAAAAATACTATTTTTATACAATTTTACTACAATTATAGCCCAATTTTACTAAAGCCCCTTTAACGAGGCCGCCGACAACACCCCTTTAACAAATACAGTGACAGCCTCCAACAACAAAAAAAGTGTGATCTAGTGTGCATGAACACACAATGTATATAATTTGATGTCCGTCTTAGGCAGTGGGGCTGATCAAGTCGTGATCGATTGAGGCTTCACACATGTAAAATATTTCATGCATCCAACAAAAATGGCTGAAAAATTGCATTTTTGTCATCACGGTCGTCACAGCGTAAAAGGCGCATAAAATTATAAAATTATTTTTGATTTTTTTGAAAAATAAATACATTTTTGAGTGTTTTTTTCCAGGGGTGAAATAAAAATTCAAAAATGTAACAAATTTTTGAATTTTTTTTTGCCATCGTAAGCTATCCAACAGCAACCCATATCATAAGCAAACAATTGTACCAAACTATGTTATGGCTGCTTGAGCTGTGTTAAAGGGCTGTTAAACGGGTCAGGCCTATTACGCATGTAAACCCATTATGCATGTAGACCCATTATAGATACATAATACCTGCAGGGGTAAAAAAGGGGGTGGGTAACCCCACCGCACCCAGCTATCTATCTTTACTAGAGGCAATTTTTTTGGTTACTTTCTCCTGAACACCCCCCTGCAAATTGCCTAGCTATCTGGAGCGCCTTTGTGCAATTTTACCCAAAATTTTACTCAGTCACTAATTTTCATACTTTTTTAAATAGATATTGACGTTTAAAATAATTATATAAGGTGCCTTATTGCATATTTTCAGCATGCCAGGTATAGTTAAAAACGCGTGCCGCTTCTAGATGCATGATGGGTTTACATGCGTAATGACACAGCGCCATGTTGAAGTAGTGCACACTGGAAGATAAAAAATTCACGCTGCCATTCGGGTGCCAACTTTCCATATTTCCATTTCAGTTTTTCGAGGGACAAATTTTTACCTTCCCATTTTCCGCAAAAGTTTTTTTTGTTGACACTCTAGCAGCCATGCAAAAGTTTATTGAAATTGATTCCTTCTGATGCAATTTGCTGTTCTGTTAAATGTCCTTCCTGCAGCTTTTAACATTGCGATTCACATGGATCAAATTGACACCGACAGAAACTTTTCATTTAAAATTTACATGTTGTGTTAAGTTGTCAGGTTATCACTTTATTTCTCAGTTGAATTAAAAAAAAATATCGCCAATAAAAGAACTCGTGAGACACCATTGGATGTGCATATGTTATGCTCCTTATTTTCCAATTTCATTCATTAATTAGACAACTGGATTATAAATACATGAATTAATACACGTATTTTAAAAAAAACACCCATTCACTCGTGATAAATCTAAGAAATTCTGTCAAAAAACCTGCAATAAAATCAGTAATTCAAAGCACCATTATCACAAATATTTCCAACAGCACATTGACATCACACCTCCCCAACCAAAAATATCGAAAAAATGACAAAATAAATTAGACTGGGGTTGGAATATATATTGTATCGAATTTCGACTATTTATCGTAAATATCGATATCGATATCGATATAGCCAGTGGCGTAGCCAGGATTTTTGAGCGGGGGGGCGGATTGTTTACGGAGCCCGGCGAACGGGGGGGGCGGCGCCCCCCCCCCCTAAAATTTGACCCCTGTAGTAGGGAACTTGCGCCATGGCGCTGGCGCCATTCGTAAGCGCCACGCCATGGTGTTGGCGCCATTCGTAGGCGCCGCGCCATGGCGCCATTCGTAGGCGCCGCGCCATGGCGCCATTGGCGCCACAGACCGCTGTAAATGTATGTATTTTACACATACGTAACAGCGACATGGACAGAATTGAGTGCATTTTCACCCAGCTTGAGCCGATCGCGACCTGTGATATAAAAATGCCTGTAATGTGATGCACAAATGCGCGCTTGCGCGCAAAATTTTTGAAAATTGACCCCAAAATCGTTGCACGAGAACACATTTCCGTACATTTTTATGTCTCACCCCGGAAGGGGGGGGGGGGGCGGCCGCCCCCCCCGCCCCCCCCCTGGCTACGCCACTGGATATAGCGGATCCATATGGATGACAATGTCGAATACATATATTTTCAGAAAAAATATAGGATATCGATATCGAAGCTCATATCGTCCCAACCCTAATGGCGCACCGCAGACGGCAAAGTGTAACGTGAAGTTCGGACGATTTTTTGCATGGGTGGAATTCAAAGGCGGAAGTAAAAAAGAGGGGTGGAATTAAAAATCGTCCGAACCGACCCAAATTTCAGTAGTTTCGTAAATTAGATCGTCCGAACTGACTTTATAATTCTGTCCGGGTGGCAATTCAAACGTCCGGACTCCGGACCCGATCGTTACACTTTGCAGTGTGCGGTGCGCCAATAGACCCAAAACATCCAAAATCACTGCAAACTACCAGCTCTCACCAAATTTCTTTTCCTCGCTTCATCAAAGTTAAAATCACTGTCACTACTTTGTGTGACATAGGCGGAATATTGTCTCTGGTGATTATTTGGCATTGTGCCAGCTTTCTGTCCCACTGAAGATTTCTGCTGCTGGCTGCTACTGGATGTTTTCTGGGAGAGAAAAATGGGATCACATTGCAGATTTTTGAATGGATTTTCAACTTGTGCCAATTGCCGCAGATGGACAAGTGATAATATAAATGGTAAGTGCTAAGTAAAGATGACAAAACCCTCTGGAATTAAGTGTTTGAATAGGTTTTTATTCTTTTCTAAATGACTATTCTATTTTTTTATAATTTTTGACATTTGACAAATTTTTATACCGTTTTGCATGACGTTTGACACTTCACAGGTGACAACATGAACTGTTGACATATGCTCTGTTCAAAACGTGTATACTCGGGGGACCGCAAAGTATACGCCCAAAATTATTTATGTCTTTGTCGAGAACGCGCAAGCTGGATATGCAATTTCACAAAAAGAAAAATATTTTGAAAAAATAAAAAGGCGGAGTCGCGTACAAATGAGGAATGTTTTTTTTCCCGAAACGTTTTTTCTTTTTTTTGCTGGAATTATTTTTATTTTTTAATGATGACATCATGATGGAGTGGTTCCTTCAGAAAAATGCATAGCGTGCGGTCCGCCGAGTGTAACAATAAATTTACTTTTACGCCCAATTTTCTGAATTTGCACCAAATATCTGTAAACACGATTTGCAAATACAAACATACAAAGATGTTAATAAAATGATAATTATATTATTAGTATTTTTCAACGTAATTTAAATTTCTTCCTTTCATTAGTTTTATTGAAATCGTCAATAATTCCGCCTAAAAACAAAATAATCTTCAATTACCCCCTCCCTAAAAAAAGAAAACAACAAACCTTTGCACTCTTTCCTTGTAACTTTATTGACCCACCCTGTAAATAGGCAAAGTTGGCACCACTTTTAGTACAGGGTGACCCAGTTTGAGAATTGGAATTTTGTCTGGCCGAAATTTGCTGCTGCATGACAATTTGGCCATGTTGGATTATCGGCGATTTTTGGCGCGATTCCAACTCGTTCAAACTGCCATCTGGAAAATTTCTGGTTTCATCACAAATCGTCTTTCATTATTGTTTTTAAAAGCAATTGAAAATATGGGGTTGTTTTTAAAAAAAAATAAAAGTGGAAGTTGTACAGGGGTCTCCTAGGGGGGCTGCCCCCATAGGGGATTTTCTGGGTAGCATTTTGGGGGGGGGGGGTCCGCCAAAGTTCGCATGGCTATAACTTTGCAACCACTTGGCAAAATTTGACGAAAATTTAACATAATGAGGTTTCAGGTCGGGGCGGTATTGAAAATCGAAATCGACTTTATACGACCCCCCTGGCCTGACCCGAGATAGGGGGGGTCTATAAAAAGACCCATTTTTCGATTTTTTTCGCTGTCGCCCCGAACACGCGAACTTTGAATGTCAATAACTCCGTCATTTCACGGCCGATTTTGTTCATTTAACTTCTAAAATGAAGAAAAATCTTTGGAGATTCCATTTTTGAGGTCATTTTGGTGATGTACAGTTGCGGTCATATCGATTTGACCCAATTTCTGAATGCCAAATTTTGAGCAAAATTTTTTTTTTGAACATGCTATCATATACTCTTGGTCGAGAGAAACAACATAAAAAAAAATTAAGTCGATATCTCTTTCCGATCAAAAGTTATGGCGCTTCAAACTTTTCCCTCCCATCCACATAATAACCACATGCATGCAAATTCAAAACTCCATATCTTGGCCATTTCTCAGCCGATTTTCACTGATGAACACTTAAAACGATCAGAAAAACATGTAGATATCATTTTAGGACCAGATTATCCGTATATTTCAGCAGATTTCCAATACAAGAAAATAATGCGAACTCTTGAATTAAATTGCCATAATGAAAATGCATACAAATAAACTGTAGATAAAAATTATATCTACATGTGATTCTGATCATTTTAAGTGTTCATCGGTGAAAATCGGCTGAAAAATGGCCAAGATATGGAGTTTTGAAGTTGCATGCATGTGGTTATCATGTGGATGGGAGGGAAAAGTTTGAAGCGCCATAACTTTTGATCGGAAAGAGATATCGACTTAATTTTTTTTATGTTGTTTCTCTCGACCAAGAGTATATGATAGCATGTTCAAAAAAAAAATTTTGCTCAAAATTTGGCATTCAGAAATTGGGTCAAATATATGACCGCAACTGTACATCACCAAAATGACCTCAAAAATGGAATCTCCAAAGGTTTTTCTTCATTTTAGAAGTTAAATGAACAAAATCGGCCATGAAATGACGGAGTTATTGACATTCAAAGTTCGCGTGTTCGGGGCGACAGCGAAAAAATTGAAAAATGGGTCTTTTTATAGACCCCCCCTATCTCGGGTCAGGGGGGTCGTATAAAGTCGACTTCAATTTCCAATACCGCCCAGACCTGAAACCTCATTATGTTAAATTTTCGTCAAATTTCGCCAAGTGGTTGCAAAGTTATAGCCATGCGAACTTTGGCGGACCCCCCCCCCCAAAATGCTACCCAGAAAATCCCCTATGGGTGCACCTCGGTCCAACGTGGTGACAAGCTGTTCAACACTTGAACAGCGCCGTACGCTAGCTTAGAAAAAACGTGATGACACATCGAAACAACGTTGACCCTTTTGCTTGTCACCACGTTGTTTCCACGTCAGCACGTTCATGAATCACTGTGTATATATTTTACGATTTTTTAACAAACAAGAACATAAAAATAATTGTTTTCACCTTCAATCCTAGTACACATTTTTTTGGAAATTGAAAGTAAATTCGTTTTCACAATTTTTTCTCAATCACCAGCTTCCCAAAACTCTCATTTAAACATTCGCAGTTCATCCACCGCTTGTCTAGTGGTTTTAGAGCGGCACACATCCAGATTATACACTGCCAATTTGGGCGATTCAGGATTTGTTGTGGTCAGGGGCGGAAAAGTTGTGCACAGAAGTGAAGAACAGACGCATTATTTCAATGCGCCATTTCAAATGGCCTTGTTGCCGGAACAGTTGAAGTCTGAGGGATTTATTAGTGATAGGTGGGTTTAATCTGCTATAAATACTGTGGACCAGGTGTCTCCAGGGCGGCTGGGGGGCTGCCCCCCCCCCAAGTCCGCCAGCTATCCATCTATCTATCCCCGAGGCACAAATTTTGGGTACTACCCCCTGAGCCCACTAACTATTTTATACTTTTCACCTTCAAAGTCGCGGCTTTTGCCTATACATATGTTTATATACCCATTTTTGCTATCTATTTGCCATATATCCAGCCCCCGCTAAGGGCCAAAATCTTGGAGACCCCTGCTAGGGACGGTTAAATTGGTTGAGAAGGAAAAAATTGTAAGTACGAATTTTAAAGTGAAAATAAAAGTGAATTTGTTAGTGAAAACATTAAGGAAAGTCAAGCTAAGGAGAAGTTAAGAAAGTTTCAATTCTCACTTCAATATTGTTTTGTTTTTCGTCTTCTCTTGCAGAATTGGCACCTGGTGCCAAACCCACAACCTGTAGAATGTAAAGTCAGGTGCAACGATGGAAAAAACACAGAAATTGAACACAGAAACTCATTGAGTTTCTGTGTTTTTGTTTTACACAGAAACACGGAAACTCATAAATTTTGAAAAACTCAAAACTCAAATGAGTTTTTTTTTGGAGAACACAGAAACACAGAAACACATAAAAGTTTTTTGAGTTTTTGTGTTTTTTTCAGCGAAGCGGTTGAATCAAGGACGTAGCCAGGGGGGGGGGGGGGGCGGGGGGGGGGCGGCCGCCCCCCCCCTTCCCGGGCCGGACCAAAAAATGTGTCAGAAATGGCACTTTCGGAAGACGATTTTGTTGACAGTTTGAAAAAATTTTGCGCGCAAGCGCGCATTTTCCC
>OZ038453.1:23087827-23173757 GCA_964036195.1 Sphaerolaimus hirsutus | reverse complement strand
AGGGGGGGTGGTCAAACGAGGGGGGTATTTCGAAGGGGGGGGGGTATTTCGAGGAAATACGGTATTTGGCGCGAATGTTGAAAAACTTTAACTGAAATTTTGCCTCAAAATCGCCAATTTTTTTAGCTTTTTACTGATAAAAAAAAGAAAAATAGTAAAAAACGTGCCAATGAAGCGCGCGGTCGTTGCTGCGCCAAACTGCCCGCGGGCGATGTCCGACTGCAAAATAATTTCTGGTCAACTGAATTTGTTCCACTTGCTGAAATTGAAAAATACAAGAATAAAAAACAATATATTTATGATTTTTTTGGAAAAACTTTTGGGGATTTTTGGTTGATGTTTGATAGTGTTCACCCGGGAAAAATGATGAGTCTTTTAAATAGCAATGTAACATTTCTCATAGCGAAATACATTTGTTACAATACGGATTATTCAAAGTCAATACAATACGGATTATTGATATACACACAATTATCAAAAAAGTCTTATTCTCATAAATACCAATTCACCGCACATCATGGCCGTATCCAGGGGGGGGGGGGGGGCTGGAGCGGGGCAGGCCTGATACGCACATCTGCCAGTTACGCACATTTGCCCGTTTTTCACTTGACACTTTTTCAAGTGATTTTCAAATATGAGTAAAGTGAAAAAAGTGGCGCAATGACATTAGTGAACTTTTTTCACTTCACTCATATCTGAAAATCACTAGAAAAAGTGTCAAGTGAAAAAAACGGGCAAATGTGCGTAACGGGCAGATGTGCGTATCAGTGCACTGTGCACCCCCGCTGGAGCCCCCCCCCCCGTTCGCCGGCCTCCGTAAACAAGCAGCCCCCCCGGTCAAAAATCCTGGATACGTCTCTGCCGCACACTTCTGTAATCGGTACGAACTTGTGTCCGACACTTGTTCCGGACTGCCCAACCAATTTTCGAGTCCATATCAATTTAACAAACGAAATTCAGATTTTCAAACCTTTCATTTCGGAAAAAATATATTTAATTTTGATTCCAAAACAATAACCAAAAATCAAGATTTTTGTCATCGCATAAATTTTGGTCCGAACAGCGTCTAAAATCAGACAAAATCAACAAAAAAAATAATCCTTAAAAAACAAACCATTTTCCTTAATGACCGGTTTATCCACAGCTATTACAGTGACATTTCCCTGATGCTCAAGGCCACTTGCGAAATCCGAAGGAAATTGTTGATTAGTCAGAAGTGAATTACTGCTGATTTGTGAGGAACGAGAACGTTCTAGACCTGCGGAAAAATGGGGACATAAAATGAGGAAAATAAGAAGAAACGTATACTCGGTTGACCGCAAAGTATGCATGCGAAGTTAAACTGGTGGCACATTTAAATGAGAAATCAGGTACCTCATTTTTCGTAACAATCTCACAGGGAAACGTGCAGCCCAATATGGCTGCCATTTGTTGTGGGGGTGCCCACAACATTTGCCTACATAAATGCCAAGTGGCACCCCATGGCACCCCCCTGTTCTGCTGCTACAGATAAATGAAAAAATTTTGCCAATTTTTTCCCGGAAAATATAAATGAGAATTTTCAAAAAAAACACACAAAATGTGGCTGTGGTAAAGTGTGCAGCCTTTTTTTGGTGTGCTGACAACACAAGTGATGAATACACTTGTGTTGGTGCTTTTTCAAAAAAAAAATTTCCTTGTGGCTTGCCCAAAGACATTGTTTGACTCACTGGTAAGTAGGGGGTATATTTTGACCCCCAGCCCACCCCCCACACAAAAATTACCCCCAATATACAGACATGTGCCACGAAGCCATGTCAACAATGATTTTAAACTTTGTGATTACCTAAATTGTGGTTGTAATTAAAAAACTGTGATTTTTGATTTTCTGGACATGACCTCTTTATTTGTCTGGGCCAGTCACACTAGATACAGGGCACATTGCCCATCGGCCCCTATAGGTTTTTATCAGATAATTAGTGCCCACATTGAATGGGCACAAGTATTTTGTGATTAGCATCATGACACTGCAGGCGCTGGACGCGCTGTCACATGAGTGCCCTCTTTACACAGGGCTGTTTTTATCATTTGCTATAAAAAATACATAAGTGCAAAAACGGGGCCCAGGAGCAGCCATATGTTGCCCCTGACACTGAGCGAGCCAATTCTGGCCCCCATGTGCTCCATAAATAGCTTGGGATAGTGGATTGTCCACTTTTTCTAACCTACGTTTTTCTCCAAAAATTTTTTCTAATTTGATCAACAACGCCATCATTGTGTGGGGCTTATGGGGTTTCTGATGGGGTAGAAAAGTTGCACATACTTACACTCTACCAAAGTCAAAAAAACTTTTTTGTCTAAAGTGTCTAGAAAAAAATTTATAAAAAATATAAATTTCATCGGGAACAAAAATTTGTATGGAATTCTCATTTATATTTTCCAGAAAAAAATGATAAAAAAATTATTTTCTGCACCAAGGGTGGCCTGAGGGGGGTGCCTCCTAGGGTATATATAGTGAACACTTGGGGTCACCCTCACACAAGATGACAGCCTGACAGCTTTCATGTGGGATCTGTAAAATACAATAAATTGATTTTCTCATTTATATTTTCCACCAGTTTACTTATGTCTAAGTCGATAAATTGCGAACTGGTTACTTATGCACGTACTTTCAGAAAAAAATACTATGTTGAAAAAGGCGGAGTCACGGGTTCAGTATGGAGGGGGGTTACTAGGGTGTCAAATTTCCGTTTCCCGTTTCCGTATTCCGCAGCCAAATTTTTTCCGTTTTCCGTTCCGTTTTCCGGCTGCTGAAACTTTTTTTCCGTTTTCCGTTCCGTTTTCCGGCACCTTTTTTTTCCGTTTCCGTTTTTCCGGCTCATTTTCTGTTTTCCAGCTAAATTTTCAGTTTTTCCGCCTTTTTTCCGTTTTCCGCCTCAATTTCCAGTTTTTCCACCTTTTTTCCATTTTCCGCCTCAATTTTCCATTTTTCCACCTCATTTTACCTTTTTCTGGCTCAACTTTCTGTTTTCAGATCAGCCAAACTGGTAAAAATTCATGCAGATTGTCAATCATGTGAAAAATTTTCTGTTTCCAGCAAAATTACTGCAAATTTTTTCCACTTCCAGCAAAATTTCAGCAAATTTTATCCATTTTCCAGCAAAATTTCAGCAAGTTTTTTTATTTCCATGCAAATTTGATTTTTCCGTTTTTCCGGCCTCTTTTTCCGTTTTCCGGCCGCTGAAATTTTTTTTCCGTTTCCGTTTTCCGCCAAGTTCAAATTTTTTTCCGTTTTCCGGCCGCTGAATAAATTTTTCCGTTTCCGTTTTCCGTAAAAAATTTTTTTTGACACCCTAGGGGTTACCCCCCAAATCGGCCGGCTATCTATCTATCTGGAGCGATTTTTTGAGAAATTTCACCCCGATATTCACTCAATATCGCTAACTATCATACCTTTTATAGTTTTTCACCTCCAAAATCGCTAGTGTTGTTTTTTTCCCAGCTATTTTGTGCACTATATGTGCCTTACATACCTATTTTGAGCTGTTTTTCACCTACTTTTAGCGATTTTTTTTCTTTTTTCTTCCTTCTATACCTTGGAAAAGCCTATATATTGAACCCCCGTGAACCCCCCACCCCAAATTTTTTTTCAGCTATCTATCCCTACGGAGAAGCGATTAGCTATTTATATGAACCCCCGAAGGGGTTGAAATCCACTAAACCCCTGGGCGGAGTCGAGTACAAACTACAATGTTTCATGTTTGAAACCGTTTTTATTTTACCCAACAATTTTTTATCATTTTTGATAACGTCACGAATCAGTTGGGGAGTTTTATTATAAAAATGCATATATCCAAGTTTTTCGATTTTTCAAAATTGCATTTTCAAGTTTGACGCTGGCCCGACGGCGCTATGTTTGGGGGACGACGCTTGCCCCGCACTTTTCAGATAGATCCGACATTTCTCTACAATTTTTGTAATCACAAATTTTGTTGGCCGGGAAATATTTAGGGAGTTCTGTGACATTTGTAAGTCACCCAAAATTGGGAACAAATCTGAACATTTGAAATTAAATGGTTAATAACTTCTTAACGGTGCTTCGTAAGATAAAACGAATCACATCACCGCAAAGCCCGTGTCTAAAAGTACCTCTACCTAAATTTTCAGATCAATATATGCACGCATATTTGATTTATAGTGCAAAATAGATTTGGAAATTCACGTATGCATGTTTGGAAATGAAACTTTTTTTGTATGGGAATTCCGGCCAGCTCTTCGCGGCCACGCCGAAGCACGCGTGCATTTTTGGAAATGAAACTATTTTTTGGATATGTGCACTTACGAAATGAAAGTACTGTTTTTCATAGGGGATCTGAGATGGATATGTGCACTTTCTATGTGAAAATTGTGATTTTTCTGAAAAACGGTACCACTGTATCTCGGGAACGAAATGGACTATAACGCTGATTTTTTTCTAAAATGTGAAAAACTATACGTGGCGATCAAATCCACGCTTAACTCGATTTTTCTGGATTTGGCACTTGTGAACTTTTAGAATGGAACTCCCCAGTTGTTCATTCACAAAAATGCATTGTTATGCAAGATAAGCAAAAAAAACATTTAAAAACTTCAATATTTTATAAAAAACACGACCCACCAGCAAACGAAAACTGCCTGGTTTCACAACTGGTCCTGCTCAAAGTACTCTGCTGTCTGCCGAAATTGAAAGTCTTCCTTCGTTTTGAAGAAACACTGGAAGATCTTGGCAGCTTGCCAGACACGAAAATTTGACTGGAATTGTCCGAATCAACTTGAGCAGTGCTGTGCGCATCCAAACTTTTTTGCACGGCGGTGTTACAACTCGATGTGAACATTGTATGGGGATATTCGGGATAATTTTGGGCTGCATTCCCTGTGGATGTTTTTGCTCCTGTGAAGTGCGGTCAGTGATTGATTACATGCCAAACCGTTGCTACTTTTGATTCGAAAAGTGCGGTGAAATACATTATTTAGCAGTTAAAACTTCAACATTAGCGTATGTCATAGTGTAAAGTGTGCCACCCCGGGACCATGCAAATATTTGATATGTCGTTCAATGCAAGTTAAACATTTTTCATTCATTGTGTATCAATAATCATGTAGAAATTCAAAATTGTGTGCGCAATTCTTTTGCAAAATCCGTCAAAATGTTAGATTGAAAGAAACCCGTCGAAAGCAGTCAAAATTACCCCACCCAAATAAAATATCAGCACCCCCATTAGTTGACCCCCAACCTAACCCCCTTTTGCACCCCTTTGTGTCTTGTCAAAAAGTGCGGCAAATGTAGCCTTTATTGAACTCGTGCCGCTTCCATAGCGCTGTCTATCCGCTTGCAGAGACGTTTTGGAATTTGGCGCATTAGTGTCCAATTGCGGCCCGGCCGTATTTGAGATGTGGCTGTGATTTATGATGTCATTTTTTATTGACATTATCGACATCAGGGGTAGGGTTCAAACGGGAATGACTTTTCGGGATCGGGATTGTTTTTTTGAGATTTCGGGATCGGGATCGGGATTGACCTTTCGGGATCGGGATTGGATTTTTGAAATTTCGGATAGGGATCGTGATTGACCTTTCGGGATCGTGATTTAGGCCTAAAAATTGCTTTTCAGGGTTTTTTTCCCTGATATTTCACAAATTGTCCCAAAACACCCAAAAACAATGGATGCCAGAAACGTTGGATTAAATCGGCATCCAAAACAATGCTATAGATTCATTTGGGCACTGCGCAATGGGCTGCCTGGCATTGTCATTCACACCACTGTCTACCATATGGGGACTTTCATTCCAAAAACGCATATATCCACAATTTTCAATTTTTCAAAATAGCATTTTATGTATGCCATGTTTTGCGCCATGTTTAGGCGATCAAGATTGCCCTTCACTTTTCAGATAAATCGGACATTTCTCTACAAGTATTGTATTTACAAATTTTGTCGGCCGGCAAATATTTAGGGAGTTATGTTATATTTGAGAATTCACCTAAAATTGGGAACAAATCTGTACATTTGAAAATTTAAGTTAAATTACTTCTTAACGGTGCATCGTAGGCAAAAACCAATTACACCACTGCAAAGCCCGTGTGTAAAAGTACCCCTACCTAGGGTGTCAACTTTCCGTTTTCCGTTTCCGCTTTCCGCGGGCAAATTTTTTTCCGTTTCCGTTTTCCGGCTGCTCAATTTTTTTTCCGTTTCCGTTTCCGTTTTTCCGGCTCATTTTCCGTTTTCCGGCTAAAATTTCAGTTTTTCCGCCTTTTTTTCATTTTCTGGCTCAATTGTCTGTTTTTCAAACTTTTTTTCATATTCTGGCGCAATTCCTTGTGTTCAGCCAAACTGGTAAACATAAATGCAGGTTCTCAATTATGTGAATTGTTTCTATTTCTAGCAAGATTTCTGCAATTTTTTTGATTTCTGGATAACTTTCTACAATTTTTTTTCCGTTTCCGGCAAAATTTCAGCAAATTTTTTCCGTTTCCGGCAAAATTTCAGCAAATTTTTCTGTTTCCGTTTCCGTTTTCCGGCCTGTCATTTTTCCGTTTTCCGTTTTCTGGCAGGTGCAAATTTTTTTCCGTTTCCGTTTCCGTTTTCCGGCAAGTGCTAATTTTTTTCCGTTTCCGTTTCCGTTTTCCGCCAAAAAGTTTTTGTTGACACCCTACCCCTACCTAAATTTTCAGATCAATATACACACGCGTATTCGATATAAAGTGCAAAATAGATTTCGAAATTCACGTGTGTACTTTTGGAAATGAAACGCTGATTTTTTTCTTAAATGTGAAAAACTATACGTGGAGGTCAAATCCACGCCTAACTCTATTTTTCTGGATTTGGCGCTTGTGCACATTTGGAACGAAACTCCCCATATATGCATGCATGTGTATTAAACTTAACCTATCGTTATGATGGGTTTACATGCGTAATGACACAGCGCCATGTTAAAGTAGTGCACACTGGAAGATAAAAAACTCACGCTGCCACTCGGGTGCCAACTTTCCATTTTTCCATTTCGGTTTTCCGCGGGACAAATTTTTACCTTCCCATCTTCCCGCAGCTGAAAATTTCTACCTTCCCATTTTCCGCAAAAGTTTTTTTTGTTGACACTAGCAGCCATGCAAAAGTTTATTGAAATTGATTCCTTCTGATACAGTTTGCTGTTCTGTTAAATGTCCTTCCTGCAGCTTTTAACATTGCGATTCACATGGATCAAATTGACACGACAAAAACTTTTCATATAAAATTTACATGTTTTGTTAAGTTGTCAGGTTATCACTTTATTTCTAAGTTGAATTAAAATAATATCGCCAATAAAAGAACTCGTGAGACACCATTGGATGTATTTTAGAATGTATTTTCTTTGCAAAATTACATTTTACACACATCTTTCTGCATCGATCAATCCTGTGGATTGTCAATTATGTGGAGCTTTTAAAAACACTAGCGCCAAGCGCCAATGGCGCCACAGCAAAATGGCGCCAAGCGCCAAAAGCACCATGGCACATTTACACTTAATTGAATGTGGGTACTTGCCACAGATCTCGAATGGGGGGGACCCCCCCCCCCCCATAAACCTATCTGGAGCGATTTTTGAGAAACTATACCCCAATTTTCGCTCAAAATCGCTATTTTTCATACCTTTTTATAGAATTTCACTTCCAAAATCATAGTTCTGGTTCCTATTTGTCTATTTTCAGCTGTTTTTAGTACTAAATGCTCTTGTATACCATTTTTTAGCTATTTTACACCTACTTTTAGCGATTTTTCTCCCTTTTCTTCCTGCTATACCCCGAAAACGCCTATATATCGAACCACCACAACCCCCAACCCCCCCACCCCAGAAAAATTTTCAGCTATCTATCCCTCCGGAGGAGCGATTTGCTATCCATCCAACCACTTAGAGGGTCGAAATTCAAGATACCCCTGGTACTTACAAAATCCCCTATTTGCACATGCAAATCAATTTGAGATCCTGTCGCTGTATTTTAAAAATGCAGCTTTTGTGCTGAATCGGTCAAAGGTGTCTATGCCTTATGTGCAATTCAGCACCCCATATATGTGTTAGTGTGTGCACGAAAATTGTGCCTTCTGCAGTCGTCGCAGGGTTCGACGGTGCTTTTTGCTAGAGAGAACGTGGTGCGTAAACATTTACAGACATTTTTCAAGGTCAACTCGTAAACATCATTAAAATATTCTTTCGTTTCCCATCTCAATTTAATCCAAAATATAAATGAGTTAAACATTGCAAAATTATTAAAAACTTTGTAAAAATAGGGAATACATTTATATATTTCATCGTTTGACATGACATATTTAGGTATTTACATACCGTATTTGCTTGAATAATCCCCCTGGGGGATTATCATTTCGTCAGACTTTTTTGAGGGGGGAACTAATCGAGGGGGGGAATTATTTGAGGGGGGGAATTATCCGAGGGGGGGAATTATTATTTTTTCAAAAATTTCAACCATGTTTCTATCAACTCATTTGATGAAATATGATTTATTCACACAAAAACATGCCATTTTTGTTCAAATTGGGCACAATAAATTGAGCAAATCTCTTGAGGGGGGGATTATTCGTCAGGGGAATTATTATTTCCTCACTCGTCTTACAGGGGGGAATTATTCGAGGGGGGAATTTTTCAAGGGGAGGGAACTATTCAAGCAAATACGGTATTTCGGCATTGAGGTATTTTCATCGCCGACATGAGAATATATTTGTCATTTTTTTATATTGATTGCATTTTTGAGTGCGAGATTACTGAAGAGTTGTTAAAAGTACCAAACTTTTTTCAAAATATACATACACATAAAGTATTTATTTAGGTATTCATCCCTTGAGAATTTTTACTTACCTTGTATTTTTGAGAATTTTTGCCCAATTTTCACTCAAAATCACTCATTTTTGTACAATTTTGATCACTGTGACGTTTAAATTCACTAGTTCCTGTGTTTTTTGCCTATTTTTGCCTATTTTTGCCTTCTGCAGTCGTCGCAGGGTTCGACGCTGTTTAGTACTAGAGAGAACGTGGTGCATATATTTATTTGGACAGACATTTTTCATCGCTGAAATTGTAAATATCATTGAAAAATTATATCATTTCATATAATATTTTATTCACTTTTCAATGTAATAAATATTTCAAATATATCATCATTATTAACATTTATATAGGGTATTGCTTTTTAGATTTCATCGTTTGACATGACATATTTAGGTATTTACATACCATATTTGCTTGAATAATCCCCCTGGGGGATTATTATTTTGTCAGACTTTTTTGAGGGGGGGAACTAATCGAGGGGGGAATTATTCAAGGGGGGGGGGGGAACTATTCAAGCAAATACGGTATTTTGGCATTGAGGTGTTTTCATCGCCGACATGAGAATATATTTGTCATTTTTATATATTGATTGCATTTTTGAGTGCGAGATTACTGAAGAGTTGTTAAAAGTACCAAACTTTTTTCAAAATGTATTTATCCCTTGAAAACGTATTTTTGAGAATTTTTGCCCAATTTTCACTCAAAATCACTCATTTTTGTACCATTTTGATCACTGTGACATTTAAATTCACTAGTTCGTGTGTTTTTTGCCTATTTTTGACAACTTTTTCCTATTTTTAGCTATTCTCCATTCTCCATCTCCTATCTCTCCATTTTCTTTCCATCTATGCCTTGAAAAAGCATATAGAAAGCATATCTGAAATACGTTTTCTGAGTACCTTCAAAAAGTATACGTAAAAACGAGTACAGGTACTTTTTCCAAAGTATACGTAAATGTATTTACTCAGTACTTGAGTACATGTATTTATCAAATAAACATAAAATGTTTTAACAACTATGGATTACCGTAAACTAGTGAATAAGTGTAACTTTTTACATGTTTTTTAAACGTTTTTTTTCAATAAAGAAGGCAAAATATCAATCATATTTCATGGAATAATAGCAATGAAATGTAATGGTATTTGCGAATTTTGATGAATTTTCCATGGCAAATAATTTTTCTACATAAAATGAACTAAGTGAGTATATTTTTATAAAACAAGTTATAACTAATCAATAAATTTGTTATTTGTGTTTGTATTTGGGTACTTGTTTTTTTAAATTTTACATAAAAGAAGGTAAATAGAAAATCATTGTTATTTCGTGGAATATCGGCAATTAAAATATCAGAGGTAAAATAGAACTTCTAAATTTGTGCTACATTTGGACATAATGACCATTTATAAATTTAGAGCATCATTGTTAAAATGTATTTACTTTTACTCAATAAATACAAATACCACGTATGCAAAGTATGTGTATAATGCTATGATTCATTCATTCATTCATTCATACGCTTTTGGCCTATTCTGAGCAGGCTAACGCTAATGCTAAAGCACTAACGATGGCAAATTTTTTTAAATAGTTTGAATTTTGCAAACAAATTTTTGTGCTACATTTGCACACAATGGCAAAATGTTTGCAAAATACAAAAAATTGCTGGCGCCTAGGCTACTTTTGTTCAAAAATGTTCCATAAAATGTTTTACAATGCTTTTGTGCAAAAAAAAAACAGACAACAAAAACAAATATAAATATTCTAGATGATTGTGGTTTCTTTCCGTCTTGAAGAAAATACTCACAAACATGCTGACACAGGGGTCTCCTAGGGGGGGGCTGGGGGGGGGGGGGCTGCCCCCCCCCAAATCGGCCAGCTATCTATCTATCCCGGAGGTCGCTCAGCTATCTATCTATCCCGAGGCAAAATTTTTGGCTACTACCCCAAAAGACCCCCCCCCAAATCGCTCAGCTATCTATCTATCTGGAGTGGTTTTTGAGAAATTTTGCCCCAATTTTCGCTCAAAATCACTAATGTTCGCACCTTTTTATAGTTTTTCACCTTCAAAATCGTGCTTTCCGGCTATATACTTGGTTATATACCTATTTTTAGCCATTTTATACCTACTTTTGGCTACTTTCAACTGATTATTAGCGATTTTTCCCCTTTCTGCCTTCTTAACCTTGAAAAAGCCTATATATTGTGCCCCCGCCAGCCCCCGCCCAGCCCCCCCCAGAAAATTTTTCCAGCTATCTATCCCTCCGGAGGTGCGATTTGCTATCTATCCAGCCCCCGCGAGGGCCAAAATCCTGGAGACCCCTGTGCTGACACCAAGTCTACTTTTACATGACTTTTGATCCTTTACTTAGTATAGAAAACTACCATAACCCATCTGAAAGCGGTTGCTCACACGCACGCGAGTATGGGTGAGTAACGCACTGGGGTTGGGGGCGACCGGCCATTTCAAGCGCTAACGATGGTGCTACATTTGCACACAACGGAACATATTTATATTTGTTTGTATCTGTGCAGGTGTTGCGGCGGGAAAAATATATATAAGTTTTTGTACTTTTTTTCATACTTTCATTCTACTTTACATTTGGCACTTTGCATGAGAATTGACAATTGACTTTGCAATGAACTTTACATTTGACACTTAGTTTACACTAAATGCTACTCAATAAGTGCTTTTGAAGGAAGTACATCATTTTTTCAATGCGCTAGCTACATTTCCACAAAATTGTGTTTTTACTGTTTGATGTCAAATATCTCATTGACAGTATTATAGGTTTCTCAACTTTTTATTTTATGTTGGAAATGGCGGTGTACTAGTATACACAAATGGCCATTACTCACATTTTCCCTGTTTTTTCACTTGACACTTTTTCAAGTCATTTTCAGATATGAGTGAAGTGAAAAACGTTTTGCAATGACATTAGTGAACTTTTTTCACTTCACTCATATCACTCTAAAAATCACTCTAAAAATTGTCAAGTGAAAAAAAACATAAAAATGGCTATATTTGAACGTTTTTTCACTTGACACTTTTTCAAGTGATTTTGAGATATGAGGGAAGTGAAAAAGTTCACTACTCTCATTGTGCAACTTTTTTCACTTCACTCATATCTGAAAATAACTTGAAAGTGTCGAGTGGAAGTCAAAAGTCATGTAAAATACATAACATCCAGTAAAACATAAAAGAAAATTTTGTATTTTACATGGCATTTTACTTGACTTTTTTTATCCATGCACAAAATACTTTCACTGTAATTCCACTTTCACAATACTTTCACTTTTGTTATCCATGCACACAGTTACATATGTACAAAACGGCTGTCATATTACTGACCCCAAATGCTATGTAAACTACATACAACGTTGATTTTTTCATACACATAAATATTTATCAAAACTTTGAGCCCTGAAATGTGTAAAGTCAAGTGTCAAATGTCATGTAAAATGTCAATTAAAACAAAAAAGGACAAAATTTATTTTTGTAGTTTTGACACTTTGTCACACAATTGACAATTTGCATGCCTTCTGCATGAATGTTGACACTTCTTGGAGGGTGTGTCTAAATATATTTACACGCGACAGCTGTCCGCTTTCCCCTATTTACGCGTGTTAAAACACACACTGCATTTATATACACAATGAGCATTGGCGCGCGGCCAGCTGAGTTAGGTATGGCGGTACACACTGCATACACAGCGTTGGCACGCGGCCAGCTGAGTCCAGCTGGTTAGCTGAGTCCAGCTGGTTACTGTATTATCGATTGCCCATGTTTTGCGTGCATTTTGCTATTGGCACCGTGCCAATTATTTCTCTATTTTCCAGTTGTCACTTTTGTTGGAAGTGAATTCAAATGCTTTTTGGCAGATAAATATGTGACTCAATTTTAGTTTCAATCACTAATTTAAGTCAATCGGGGAAAGTGCGCAATCACTTTAAGATTTGTTCGTTAGGTTGTTTTATGCGTTTTTGTGTCTTTAGAGATCATGTTTGATAGAACCCTCTTTTACCAGGGGCCAGTCCTGCACTCTGTAACCGTAGGTAATGTGAATGTAAAATGTCAAAAATTTGTAAAGTCATGTGAATATTGTGCCTGCGCACACTACTTTTCACACGAAATTTTGGAGATTTCACAAATCAGCTAAGAACGCAGTTGAGTTTTCTACAATGAGGTGGCCGTCAACTACAGTTGACGGATATTAAAAATGACTCCTTGTGGAAAACTCAAACACGTTCAAAGCTCATTTATGAGTTTTCGAAATTTCGTGTGAAAACTAGTGTGTGCAGGACCATTTTGAGTCTTTTGTCGTGTGACTCTTTCGCATTTATCGGAAATTTGACATGGCACTTGGGAAATCTTATCGCAACGATTTTATTTCAACAAATTTTTTCGTATTTTGTGCCTGATTTGGGAAAGTTTCTTACAGCCCTGCCATTTTTCCAGGTTTCGCATGACAACACTATTATTTCGGCAGCCCGATACCAAAATCGGTTGCAACCCGCCGTTTGTCGGGCAGACACTTCTCGCCCGTTCCGCATGCACGCACATGGTTAGTGTTTTGGCTTATTTAACTGGGTCCACAAGTTTCGTAGAGCGGGGGGGTGGAGGTTATTTGTATGTATATTTACATACATATACAGCGTTCCATGGTGCTGGCGCCAACGCCAATGGCGCCATGGCGTGGCGCCTACTAATGGCGCCAGCGCCATGGTGCCATTCCGCCACTCTGTAGGTAAAATTTTAGGGGGGGGGGGGGTTGAGCCGGCGTTAGGGGGGGGGGTTGAGCCGTTGAGCACTCCGTTTGCCGGCCTCCGTAAACAAGCAGCCCCCCCCCCCCCAGCTCAAAAATCCTGGATATGTCCCTGGTTCAACTTACACTGTTGAAGTCACGAATGTTCGATGGAAGTCAATATATTTATGTACGATGCTACTTCATACTCCACATCTATTTTTGGTCTATCAGGGACGTGGCTAGTGTCCAATGAGATCCCGATCCCGAATCCCGAAATATTTCGGGATTTCGCGGTCTCGATCCCGAAGACCCAATCCCGATCCCGAAATGTAAATCCCATCTGAATCCTAGACGTGGCCAGTATTTTTGAGCGCGGGGGGGGGCGGATTGTATACAGAGCCCGGTGAACGGGGGGTGCCGAAATTTCGCCCCTGTTTAACGAGTGGAGTCGCTCCCCTCGCTACACGTCCTTGATGGCTGTATTTATAAAACGTTTTCTATAAAAAAACTCTTTAAAAACCTGCGCTTCCATCCCCCATATCTCCAACGAAATTTTCTGTCCTAAAACTCCGTTATCACTTCCAGCTACCTGTTCAAGCTGTGTTCCAGATGGAGATTCTCTCTACGTTAGATGATGATAAATATTTATGATGATTTCGCGCTAGATTTCGCGCGAAATGCCATGTATGAGCGTTATGGACATGCCCATTAAAACAAATTAGCTAATTTGTGGGTCGGTTTGGGTGGGGGATGCTCCATGACAGCGCAGAATATGATTTTGGACCGATTTCAAAGCGATTTCAGGCAGGGACGTAGCCAGGATTTTTGAGCGGGGGGCGGATTGTATACGGAGCCGGGCGAACGGGGGGGGCGGCGCCCCCCCCCCCCTAAAATTTTGCCCCTGTAGTAAGGGAATGGCGCCATGGCGCTGGCGCCATTCGTAAGCGCCACGCCATGGCGCCACTGGCGTTGGCGTTGGCGTTGGCGCAAAAACCGCTGTATACGTCTGTATTTTACAGGCATATACAGCGACATGGACAGAATATGAGCGTTTTTTCACTGGCTTTGAGGTTGCGGAGACCGATCAGCCAAATATATGTTGCGTGAAGGAAAAATGCGCGCTTGCGCGCAAAATTTTTGAAAACTGTGACAAAATCGTCTTCTGGAAGTGCCATTTCTGGCACATTTTTCGGTCCAGCCCGGGAAGGGGGGGGGGGCGGCCGCCCCCCCGCCCCCCCTGGCTACGTCCTTGATTTCAGGGGCTCCCGGGGGGTGGGTGGAGGGGTTTACTCCCCAATCGCCCAGCTATATATGTATCTATCGATATAAAGGTTTTTTCAGGGTGTAGTTTTTCTTGAATACTGTATTTCTTCTAATAGAAGGGCTGGGCTCCAATACAAGGCGTCTTCAATAGAAGGAATACTTTTTTGACTTTTGTGCTACGTAATAAATATAGAAGGGCGTCTCCAATATAAGTGCGTGTTAAAAAGTTTAGGCTATCTACTTCCACCTTATTCTGTAGGTGCGATTGCCATGGTGAAATGAGGTCGACAACATAGTTGTTAAAACGTATTTACTTTTACTCGATAAATACGTATACTCAAGTACAGAGTAAATACCTTTACGTTTCCTCCGAAATACAGCATTTTATATGGTTCGTTACATATCCACACAATTGTCGTGCAAACTAGTTTTCAACTGAACCTTTAAAAACTAATACATATCATTGTAGAAAAAGCAAATCTCAAATGCATTTAAAGCTGATTCATGAGAAAAAAATAGAAGGGCGCCCTTCTATTAGAAGAAATACGGTAGTTCCTGCCTGTTGCTTGATCATAAATATCTTGAATGAACCAACTCTGGGGAATCATTTGAGGAAACGCAACGTGTAACTACAGATTTTCGCTGTTCTTATTTATGTTTGTGTTAGCCGCCTTCGTTGCTCTGTGTGTGTATTCATTTGATGTAAAACCTTCGATTTTAATTCGCTCAGCCACAACTGCGTGCGGCGTGGCAGGTGTTTTTTCTTCGTGCCGCTGCGGCGTCAACGAATCCAGGCCGACCTCCGGCGCTGTGAAAGACGGCCCCCAGCGCGTTTGTTGTCTTTTTTCATGATTTTAATCGCTGCAAAATACCATATTTGCTTGAATAATTCCTCTAGGGAACTATTTTTTCGTCGGACTATTTGAGGGGGGACTATTAGAGGAAGGGAAATGTTTCAAGGGAGGAATCATTATTTCGTCAAAATTTTCAGGCGCGTTTCTATTGTCTCATGGCACGAAATATTCTTTAAACAACAAATAAATAAATAGATAAATACATCCCATTTTTGTTCAAATTGCACACAACATAAATATATCTTCATGGAGAATTATGCAAGGGGGGATTTTTTCTTCCTCTAATCTTTTCTTCAGGGGGGAATAATTCATGCGGGGGAATTTTTCAAGCAAATATGATAAGTGGTGTCAACGACTGAACCTCAATTGAGCCGCAACAATTTTATCGGCTGTTTTGTGACAATTACGTGGTTTTCATTTCTTTTGAGTGGTTTTCAATGGAATGCCGCGATAGTTGATATTTTGGCTTACTGGAACTTGTAAATAACTTATAAACTTGGTTGAAAGTAAACATGTAACTAAAACAAATTTTCGTTAACAAGGTCACTTTGAAGTTGAAGTAAAGCGCTAAATTGTATGCGGTGTGCTCAAATAGCCCCCCCCCCCGTTGGCGCAGTGGGAAAAGAACATGGCCATTTGAATTGCACCCATCTGTGGCTTCATGTGCTCACAATTCGCAGGTATCGACAAGGAGTGCAGGGCCGTGCTGTCAATTGGCGCTGCGCACACTAGTTTACTGCCAGTGAACTCGGATTCAGGTAAACTCGTAAATCAGATTTGAGCGTATTTGAGTTCACAGACCACCCACTTTACAGTGAAATCTACCATATCGAATCTGAAAAGAAAACAGGAAAAATGTTCTGTGATATTTTGAAGAATTTGCTCCAGATAGATATTTGGGTTTTGTAGATATTTAGCTGGAACTGTTTTTGGGGGTACCCCCTACTAGACCCCTGCAGTGAATTTGTTCCAAAATTTGTCAAGTGTCTTTATTCATAAAATTATGCTAATATTCTGTGTAAAGCATGCGGTCCGTGAGTATATCACTTATGTTCGTTCGCATTTTTTGTCTATTTTTGCTGATGCCATTTGAGGGCACCAAAAGGCGCTGCGCCATGGCGACGTCACCCCTCTCACCTGGCGCTTTTCCATCACTACTAGCATATAAAGTTTCCATTGTCACTGTTAATGAAAAAGAAATTCCCATCGCCCTTATTCACTGTGTCTATGGGCCCATACACACTAGTTGACATCAAAATTTGTGTCAACTGAATTCAACTAAATTTGGGGTTATTATGTGATTTCAAATTTTCTTTGTGATAGAGTTCATTGTTTCTGTGAGGTGCCACACACGCTGGATGTCAACTGTTTCGGTGTCAACTCGATCTAGTTCTATTCAGGTAGCAGGACAATTTTCAAGTGCACGTGCGGCAACGTCGAAGAGGAACATATTTGCCATGTGCATTCACTTGAAAATCGTCCTGCGACCTAAATTGAACTAAAATCGAGTTGACACCGAAACAGTTGACATCCAGCGTGTGCGGCGCCTTACACGTGGTGCTTTTAAAGATTGTTTATTTTGATGTAGGAGACATTCAGTTGACACGAATTTGCAATGTCAACTAATTTGTGTGGGCTCTATGCGTCTGATTTTTGGTTTCTTTTTAACACTGCGGGACTTCCTCTAATCATTTTTCGAAAATCATTCGAAGAAGTGCAATACATACATATTTTCGTTTTTCCCCTTGATTTTTGTCAAGCCCCATCCGTTGTGCCGTGCTTGTATTCAATTCTTTTTTTCGTTTTCCCGTGCGACATGGCGGAAAATTTGAATTCGTTGCCGCGCCGCAGCAGCATGAATAAATCCGGAGACGGCCCCCGACACGTTAGTAATATTGCTTGGCGTTTCTCCACTTTTTGTTGTGCGCGTCGCTGGCTGCGGGCGCGGTGCAGTGTCTCGGAAAAGCGTTCGGAGTAGTGATGTAAAAGCGCCATGGCGCTGACGCCTGGCGCTAGCGCCAAAGCAAAAAGCGCCATGGCGCTTTTGGCGCTATTTTGCTGTAGCGCTTGGCGCCATGCTCATGAAAAGCGCTTTTGGCGCTTGGCGCTAATTTTGACCGGCGCCAGGGACAAAATGCCTGGCGCTTGGCGCTAGCGCCAGAGCAAAATGTGTCGTGGCGCTTGGCGCCAAACTTCTGGCGCTTTTCACATCACTAGTTCGGAGCTATTTTTTTGCTTTGGCGCTGCGGGTTTGTCAGTGCCTCTGCGCTAGTGCGCGCACGCGTATTTGCGACATTGGCCATGTGAAATCACGAACAAAATGTGAAAGTAAACGAATAACGAGTATTCTACATGACTTTTGACACTTTACATGACATTTTACAGGGTCTGGGAGTGGCACCAGTCCATCAATGAACACAATTGAGAAGAAAATGCGATTTTCTTGCTGTTTTTCAATGAAACCAAAATGATTTCACTAGTGTGTGACATTTCCACAAAATGGTCATTTTGGAAACTTATGGAATTTGTAATGGAAACTTATGGAATTCGTGTACCTATTTTCGCACTTTCTGTCTGGAAAAATGTCATTTTCTGTCCCCTTAAAATATATTTTTCATACTCGCGTACTTTCAAAAAGTATGCAAGTGAGTACCGGTATTTTTTCGGGAGGAAACATAAACGTATTTACGCAGTACGCGTTTATGCGTATTTTTAAATGAGTAAATGTAAATATGTTTTAACAACTATGGGTGTAGCGCCCAAATCGGTCAGCAATCTATTGATCTATCACTGTTTATCAATATTGCTATCTATATAGACCAAATTACTCGAGACCAATAATCAAACGCACATTCCTTATTTTGTTTGATCGATTACAGCAGTATTCCTCAAATCCTAGGAAAAAACAAAACTTTTCGGTGTTACCGTCAACGATGGGTGAGTTCTCAAAATAAAAACACTTTCTGTATTTTGAGTTTTTCAAAAATGAATATCAGTGTTTTGAGTTTTTTTCACGAAAAAAACTTGAGTTTCTCTGTTTTATTTCTGTGTTTTTTGAAAAAAGTTGAGTTTTTTGGTAAAAACTCAAGTTTTTTTTATAGTTAAAAACGCGTGGCGCTTCTAGATGCATGATGGGTTTACATGCGTAACGACACAGCGCCATGTTAAAGTAGTGCACACTTGAAGATAACAAATTCACGCTGCCACTCGGGTGCCAACTTTCCATCTTTCCATTTCGGTTTTCCGCGGGACAAATTTTTACCTTCCCACCTTCCCGCAGCTGAAAATTTCTACCTTCCCATTTTCCGCAAGTTTTTTTTGTTGACACTAGCAGCCATGCAAAAGTTTATTGAAATTGATTCCTTCTGATGCAATTTGCTGTTCTGTTAAATGTCCTTCCTGCAGCTTTTAACATTGCGATTCACATGGATCAAATTGACACCGACAAAAACTTTTCATTAAAAATTTACATGTTGTGTTAAGTTCTCAGGTTATCACTTTATTTCTCAGTTGAATAAAAAAAAATATCGCCAATAAAAGAACGCGTGAGACACCATTGGATGTGCATATGTTATGCTCCTAATTTTCCAATTTCATTAATTAATTAGACAACTGGATTATAAATACCGTATTTCCTCGAAATACCCCCCCCCCTCGTTTGACCCCCCCCCCTCTCGAGACCACTATGAAACAATCACCCCCCCCTCGAAATACCCCCCCCCCCAGATTGAGTGTAAAGAGAACGTACATGACAAATACTGCAGTTTGTGTTCTGCGTAGTGCAGAACACCGTTAAAACAATGTCGGAATCACGTTAGAACAGTGTTTATACCATCTACGTACTAATATTAGTGTACATAACCTTATAAATGGCGGTTTTTGTTGTATTTTTCGACGTCTGCATACGTTTCAGACGACAATTTCGTACTGGGATTTGAAAAAATCTCTTGTGAAATAATAACCCCCCCCCCTCGAAATACCCCCCCCCCTCTCGGGACCACTATGAAACAATCACCCCCCGGGGGGTATTTCGAGGAAATACGGTACATGAATAAATACACGTATTTAGAAAAAACACCCATTCACTAGTGATAAATCTAAGAAATTCTGTCAAAAAAACCTGCAATAAAATCAGTAATTCAAAGCACCATTATCACAAATATTTCCAACAGCACATTGACATCACACCTCCCCAACCAAAAATACCGAAAAAATGATAAAATAAATTAGACTGGGGTTGGAAGATATATTGTATCGAATATCGACTATTTATCGTAAATATCGATATCGATATCGATATAGCGGGTCCATATGGATGACAATATCGAATACATATATTTTCAGAAAAAAATATAGGATATCGATGTCGAAGCTCATATCGTCCCAACCCTAATGGTGCACCGCAGACTGCAAAGTGTAACGGGAAGTTCGGACGATTTTTGCATGGGTGGAATTCAAAGGCGGAATTAAACAAGAGGGTGGAATTAAAAATCGTCCGAACCGACCCAAATTTAGTGATGTAAAGGCACCGGGCCACCGGTGCCCCGGTGCTGGGCACCGAAGGGCACCAGCACCGGTGCTGGTGCAGTGCCATTGCAATCTTCAGGGGTGCCATGCCGGTGCCGGTGCCATTTTTTTCAGAATAGCACCGGTGCTGGTGCGGTGCCGGTGCCAAAGGTGCTAGCACCAGGGCCAAAGTAAAAGGCACCGGGAAAGGCACCGGCCAAGGCTTCATGTGCTGTGCAATTTTGTCCATAGTATGTGCTTATTCATATTTCAAAAAACAGCGATATATTTACCCAACCGTTTTTGCCTATTTTGTAAACCTCCCATCAAATAAATATACCTACTGTGAAACCCATTATACCCGATACGTGATCTGACGAGCGAATCTGAAATTTTGTCGATTTTTAAATCATGTTTATAGTTATCTTACTTTTTTGTTCAAAATTTGTTGTCAGTTTATGACAGAGATAGTTCCATTCTCTGTACAGCAACGACTCCGATCAGTAGACAATAGTGGCTATGGACATTGAAGTGAATTAAATATTTTATCTTTCATTTGTAAACATTGTAACTGCTTCATAAAAGTGATAGCCACATCATTGTGATCATTTTAAGTGCTCAACCATCAAAATCGGTTGAAAATTCATGGAAATATGAACTTCCGAAGTGAGACCTCTGAGAAACTGCCCGATATTTACTTCAGAAATTCCAGCCCGGTGCGGTGCCTTTCGGTGCTAGCACCGGCAACCCGCCGGTGCCCTTCGGTGCCGGTGCCATTTCTTCCAAAAGGCACCGGTGCCGGTGCGGTGCGGTGCCATTTTCTGGCCGGTGCCCCAGGGTGCCAGGTGCCCTTTTCATGCGTTGGCAAAGGTGCCGGTGCGGTGCGGTGCCATTTTTCCCGGTGCCTTTAACATCACTACGGCCAAATTTCAGTAATTTTTTTAGATGTGTCGTAAATTAAATCGTCCGAACTGACTTTATAATTCTGAACGGGCGGAAATTAAAACGTCCGGACCCGATCGTTACACTTTGCGGTGTGCGGTGCGCCAATAGACACGAAACCTCCAAAATCACTGCAAACTACCAGCCCTCACCAAATTTCTTTTCCTCGCTTCATCAAAGTTAAAATCACTGTCACTACTTTGTGTGACATAGGCGGAATATTGTCTCTGGTGATTATTTGGCATTGTGCCAGCTTTCTGTCCCACTGAAGATTTCTGCTGCTGACTGCTAGTGGATGTTTTCTGGGAGAGAAAAATGGGATCACATTGCAGATTTTTGAATGGATGTTCAACTTGTGCCAATGCCGCAAATGGACAAGTGATATCATGTGGTAAGTGCTAAGTAAAGATGACAAAACCCTCTGGAATTAAGTGTTTGAATTTTTTTATTCTTTTGTAAACAGGGACGTATCCAGGATTTTTGAGCGGGGGGGGCTGCTTGTTTACGGAGCTCGGCGAGGGGGGGGGCTCAGCCCCCCCTAAAATTATAGCTACATAGTGGCGGAATGGCACCATGGCGCTGGCGCCATTAGTAAGCGCCACGCCATGGCGCCATTGGCGTTGGCGTCAGCGTCATGGAACGCTGTATATGTATGTAAATATACACACCAAACAGCAAAAAGCACAACATTTTTAATGATTTGCGGCCACATGGAGCAAATCTGATGATAATACCCTATATCTGGTGAAGAATGCGCGCTTGCGCGCAAAATTTTTTACGCTGACGTTGAAAAAGTCGCATTTTCTGGTCACTTTCTGGTCTCGCCCCGGGAGGGGGAGGGCTGCAGCCCCCCCCCCGCCCCCCCCTGGATACGGCCCTGTTTGTAAATGACTATTCTATTTTTTAATAATTTTTGACATTTGACAGATTTTTATACCGTTTTGCATGACGTTTGACACTTTACAGGTGACAACATGAACTGTTGATATATGCTCTGTTCAGAAAGTGTAAACTCGGCGGACCGCAAAGTATGCGCCCAAAATTATTTATGTCTTTGTCGAGAACGCGCGAGCTGGATATGCAATTTCACAAAAAGAAAAATATTTTGAAAATAAAGAAAAGGCGGAATCGTGTACAAATGAGGAATGTTTTTCCCGAAACGTTTTTTCTTTTTTTTGCTGGAATTATTTTTATTTTTTAATGATGACATCATGATGGAGTGGTTCCTTCAGAAAAATGCATAGCGTGCGGTCCGCCGAGTATAACAATAAATTTACTTTTACGGCCAATTTTCTGAATTTGCACCAAATATCTGCAAACACGATTTGCAAATACAAACATACAAAGATGTTAATAAGATGATACTTATATTATTAGTATTTTTCAACGTAATTCAAATTTCTTCCTTTCATTCGGTATATTGAAATCGTCAAAAATTCCGCCTAAAAACAAAATAATCTTCAATTACCCCCTCCCTAAAATAAAACAACAACAAACCTTTGCACTTTTTCCTTGTAACTTATTTGATCCACCCTGTAAATAGGCAAAGTTGGCACCACTTTTAGTACAGGGTGACCCAGTTAGAGAATTGGAATTTTGTCTGGCCGAAATTTGCTGCTGCATGACAATTTGGCCATGTTGGATTATCGGCGATTTTTGGCGCGATTCCAACTCGTTCAAACTGCCATCTGGAAAATTTCTGGTTTCATCACAAATCGTTTTTCATTATTGTTTTTAATAGCATTTGAAAATATGGGGTTGTTTTTTTAAAAACTAAATGTGGTTGTACAGGGGTCTCCTAGGGGGGCTGCCCCCCAAATCCGCCAGCTATCTATCTATCTCGGAGGCCGCTCAGCTATCTATCTATCCCGGAGACAAAATGTTTGGCTATCTACCCCCACAATCGGCCAGCTAGCTACCTTTCTGGAGCGATTTTTGAGAAATTTCATCCCAATTTTCGCTTAAAATCGTTAATTTTACTACCATTTTATACTTTTTCACCTTCAAAATCGGCGTTTGCCTATACACGTGTTTATATACCTATTTTGGCAACTTTTAACCTGTTTTTAGTGATTTTTCCCCTTTCTGCCTTCTATGCATTGCAAATCCTATATATTTTGCACCCGCGAGCCCCCCCCCCCCCAGAAAATTTTCTAGCTATCTATCCCTCCGGAGGAGCTATTTGCTATCTATCCAGCCCCCGCGAAGGCCAAAATCTTGGAGACCCCTGAAGTTGTATATTTAGTCCACTGACCTTTTTACCAGTTATTTCCATTTCAATAAAACTACCACATCCCGTTCAAACAAATGTATTTAAAAAAGAGGTCGTCAAAAAACGTTTTTTTCCTATCCCTATCACAGAGTGCATTTCACTATAAAGTGTGCAGTCAGTCGAAATATATAGCTACATAAACCCCCAAAAATCCTAGGCCCAAAAAGCTAACCCAACCAACCCAAAACTGGCACACCGCCAACACTAAATTGCTTTCTCTCCTGCGTGCGGTCCTTTACATCATAAGCCCCGCCTTCCTTACATCCAGTCATTTTCCGGTCGCTCGACTGTCCACTTTGTTCCAAAGCTTTATATAGCTCAACTAAATGCGCTTGATGTCTTTGGCTTAGTGCCAATAAAGCGTCATATTTCGCGTCTGAAGCCGCTAGGCGTTCGGCGTTTGCGTTTCTTTCGTTTGTGGATATTTGACGGAGATTTCCCAGCTACGAGGGGCGGGGGGTGGGGGTTTGAAAACTCATTAATTAGCTTTGAACGCATTTGAGTTCACTGGAATGAGGTGTCCGTCAACTACAGTTAACGTAGATAAAAAAAACGAAAAAATTACCACCAACATCTCTGACATATCCGAGCATTTGCGAGTGCAAATCCAAAGCTTGTTGCGTCATTGCGGCGCAGCGATTTTTCTCTCGAGTAAGCGCGCGCTCAGCCGATGCTAACTGGGAAGATAAAAATATAAATAATGCAAAAAATATTGTTGTTGTACAAAAAAATGAGAATGTCATACTTAATTTGATTAACAGTAAGACCCGGGGGCTGTCCCGCACACTGTGAAGCGTCAAGTCAAATGTCAATTAAAAGTAAAAGCTTGTATTAGAGAAATTTTGACATATCGCATGACACTTGACAAGTTTCTATGGCAATTTACATGATATTAAAAAGCTTACTGTACACTTTACAGGGTGCGGGACTGCCAACACGGGCGCACCGTGTAAAATGTCAGATAAAAATTTGCCAAATGTCATGTACAGTGCAAAAAATAAAAAACAAATGGAAAATTACTAGACACTTGACATTTTGCATGGAACTTGACAAATTAGTGTAACACATTACATGACATTTTACAGCAGCTGTTATAAAACAACAAAATTTCGACCTGATGTGCGTGATTGTCATTGAGAACATCCACATTTTGCTGGTAAAAATCTCGCTCCGCATTGACACGTTGCAACGTCAAAATGACGTCATTGTAAAGCTGAAATTTGTTTACTTTGATTTTTATTTCTGTTATGAATAAGTGCATTGCACCTAGTCTAAAGTGCTCGGGATCGGGATTCACTTTTTGAGATTTCGGGATCGGGATCGGGGTTTCGGGATCGGGATTGGTATTTTGAGATTTCGGATCAGGATCGGGATTGGGGTCACGGGATCGGGATCGGGATTGACATTTTTTCGGGATCGGGATTGGGGTCTAGGGATAGAGATTTTCGTCATTGTTCTGGCATTCACAGTTGTTCATAAAGGTCTCAAAACACTGTTGGATGCCAGAAAAGTGACATAAAATGGACGTTCACAAATGGACAAATGGGTTTGCGTTCACATTTTTGCATGCAAAAATGTCATTTTTTTATTACCTATTTATAATTTCCACTATTTTTTTCCGGGATCGGGATTTGAAAGTTTTCGGGATTGGTATTTTTGGATTTCGGGATCGGGATCGGGACTGCTAAATCCCGGAATTTCACGGGATCCGGGATCGGGATCCCGTTTGCCCCTAGCCGTATTTGCTTAAATATTTTCCCTGTAAAGCGAGCGAGTTATAAATAATCCCCCTTGAATAATTCCCTTCTATGATGAATTTGGTATGTCCAATTTGAATAATAATGGCACGTTAATGTGTCAAAAAGCATTGGTTGAATGAGTTAATTCGTAAAAGTGCGTAAAACTTTTGACGAAATAATAATTCATTCCCTTGAATAGCCCCCACCAAGAAATTCTGACGATAACATTATTCTGCCCACCAGGGGAATTGTTCAAGCAAATACGGTAGTAGCGTAAGGTTTCAAATTCCGAAAAAAAACATTCAAGCAAATGCACAGCTATTAAATGGTGCCGTATTGGCTATACACACCAATTGTCGACCGAAATTTCAAAAAACTGATATATCAACTTTGAAAGTATTTCAGTTTACTGGAATGAGGTGTCCGTCAACTCAAAATTATGGCGACCTAAAAAAAACTCATTTCGGTAAATCAAATGCATTTAATGTGGATTTATGAGTTTTCGAAGTTTCGGTTGACTGTTCGTAACTAGGTATACGCGGCGGACAGCACACTTAGTATGAAAACCTACCATAACCCGTCTGAATAATGAACCAAAAATTATACAGTTTTTCATCATAATATTGCATTTTTACTATGGAATAATTAATAACAAAATCTATCACTAAATTATATTCATTAAATTATGGTAGGTTTTTATACTAGGTGTGCTGTCGGCAGAGTATAAGTAACTTTTCGCACCTTTTTTCATTTAAAAATCACAATTAAATTAACCAACACCCTTCACTTTGGTCAGATTCTGTACTTCATCAAGTGCCATTTTAAGTTGCTGTCGCAAAACTTGCTTTTCGCAGAGCAAATTTTTTATGTGCTCCAGGTGATGTTTCAATTCAAATTCCGCGTGTCGATAATTTGATAATTCAGTGCGAAAATTGTTGCATTCCGTTTGCGCCGTTTGCAAGTTTTCCTGAAAAAGTATTCAAGTATGTAATTAAGGCGTCCAATTCTAAAAGTCGACAAGTCCAAAATATGAAAACTTCGAGTTAGGCCCGGAAACGTCATCTGGGGCTACTTCTGCACATTTTTCATCATTTTCCATAAATTTTTTGACCTCACATGCCCATATGGCAAAGTGCCAAATTCGACATTTTTGTGGAAAAATGCAAAAATTTTGGGCAAGAAGTCAACAAGTCCACTTAGTTTTGGGCTAAAAGGCGACAAGTCCATCCTCCGATTCTTTTTTTGATGGGAAAAAAACGCAAGAAATGTGATAAGTCCACTATGGGCACCGATTTCTAAAAGGCGACAAGTGCATAATTTTCCCATAAGGCAGCCCATATTTTCCCATGAAGAAAACTGTTCTCGCGTGCAAGAAGGCGACAAGTCCATTTCCCTCCCAAAAACAGTTTTGCTCTGACCGAATGGAATTTTATGGACACCCCATTTTTCACATATACGTTGAGATAGGGGCTGAAAATTTGACACTTTATTGTCAACATATGGAACTTTATGAAAAGCATGAGAGAGCCAAATTGGACATGCACCACGGGCCTGGAATTGGCTCGGAAACTTAAAATGCGATTTACTCGAAATCACATTTTGTGGACTTGTCGACTTTTAGAATTAGACGCCTCAATTCTATTTTATGTATACTCCAGTGTAGGGTTGGAAAAAAATCGATTTTTTTAACGGCCCCGATTTAAAAAAAATCTAGTTTAAAAAAAAAATCGCTGGAGTTAAAATAAGCCCTATTTTTCTTTAAAATCGCTTCTGAGGTAATAAAAGCCATATGAAATGATAGGCAGTGCACACTATGCTTACTGTGGAAATATAGTCACTGTAGAGCTTTGGAAAAGCTTGAAAGTCAGTCATTTTCCATTTAAAAAGTAAAAATTTGTTATGTTTGCCGTGTGAATCATATTTATTTGAGTATTTGCAATTTTGTTTGCAGAAATTGCATGCTCATGCTTAAAACACAATATAAATTATCTTGGAAGTCAACATTTGCATCAAATGTTTGATATGAAAACACAGAAAAACTATGTATACTTCCCGCAATTATTCACAGCTAGGGTTCAAACGGGATCCCGATCCCGATCCCGGATCCCGTGAAATTCCGGGATTTACCAGTCCCGATCCCGATCCCGATCCCGAAACCCCAATCCCGATCCCGATCCCGATCCCGAAATCTCAAAAATACCAATCCCGATCCCGATCCCGAAAGTTTTCAAATCCCGATCCCGATCCCGAGAAACTCCCAAGTCCGGGATCCCGATCCCGGAAAAATTAGTGGAAATTATAAAAAGTGAAACAATGACGTTTTTGCATGCAAAAAAGTGGATGCAAACCCCCAGCGTCAATTTTATGCCACTTTTCTGGCATCCAACAGTGTTTTGAGACCTTTATGAACAACTGTGAATGCCAGAAAAATGGCCAAAATCTCTATCCCTAGAACCCAATCCCGATCCCGGAAAAATGCCTATCCCAATCCCGATCCCGATCCCGTGACCCCAATCCCGGCCAATCCCGATCCCGATCCCGATCCCGAAATCTCAAAAAACCAATCCCGATCCCGATCCCGATCCCGAAACCCCAATCCCGATCCCGATCCCGAAATCTCAAAAAGTGAATCCCGATCCCGATCCCGATCCCGAAAAGTCAATCCCGTTTGAACCCTATTCACAGCCTACCTAATATGCTTAAAAGCACACAGATGCGATGATACATCACCAAATTTGCTCTAAAAGCCATGAAAAAAGCAACCAATTTACCTAGTGCATGAGTACCAAAATTTTTGCCAGCGATTTTGAAAAAAAAATCGGTACGGGTGCTGCGATTTAAAAAAAATCGGATTTAAAAAAATCGCTCAAAAAATCGCTTGCCAACCATACTCCAGTGACGCAACACCTTGCACGCGCAGTTATTTATGTCTCACGTTGGAAGCGTGCCAATCATTATTAGATCATGCGATTTTTGTGAAAATATGACAAAGTTTATTGTTGTGAAAACGTTGATGTAAAACGTCAAAACAGCAATGAGTTCTTTCGTCTTTTCACCAAAATCGCAGGTGTTAAATATCGTTGGCAAACTTCCAGCGTGAACCAGGCGTGCAAGGTGAAAGACTCCCAAATGAAATTAAATAAAAGATAAGCCTCCCTTTGTGCCTACACACACTAGTTTTCTGCAAAAATCCCGAAAACTCAGAAATCAGCTTTGAACGCATTCGAGTTTACCGGAATGACTTTTCTAACATCCATCAACAGTAGTTGACAGACACCCCATTCTGATAAACTAAAATGCGTTCAAAATTGATTTGAGTTCTCCTAACTGCCAGAAATTTTGGGTGAAAACCAGTGTGGTAATAACCAGGCGAGAAATCCCCCCCCCCTAAATTCGTGAAATTATAGCTAATATCTAAATTTATAGTCCAAAAACAAAAAAGTTTTGCTTTAACTCCATCAAACGTAAAATTTCTACGCAAACCTCTGCAATGGTCAATTTTGCCATCAAACTGTCCCTTTCCTGTTTCAACTTTTTCACAAACAAATTAATTTCGCAAATTCTCTGCCTATGCTCAGAGCCAGTGCGAATTTTCTCCGCTCTCAATTCACTCAAACCGGTAGTCAACATTGTTACTAAAGTCTGCAATTTGTGATTTTCAGCCCGCGAGGCCGAAAGTTGATCGGACGTTATTTGACACTGTTTTAGGCGCGCTGCGAAGGAATTTCTATAAAATAATATATTTTTTTAAATCGACAAATATAGACCAGTTAAAATATGTCCAACGAAATTGCCTACAATGCGTCAACTGGTTTAATGCCAAGGGGGTGCACTGATACGCACATCTGCCCGTTACGCACATTTGCCCGTTTTTTTCACTTGACACTTTTCCAAGTGATTTTCAGATATGAGTGAAGTGAAAAACGCTGCGCAATGACATTAGTGAACTTTTTTCACTTCACTCATATCTGAAAATCACTTGAAAAAGTGTCAAGTGAAAAACAGTGAAAAATGGCTATTTTTCACTGTTTTTTTTCACTTGAAGGAGGTGTCTTGGAGGTGAAAAACTATAAAAATGTACGAAAATTAGCGATTTTGAGCGAAATTTTTTCAAAAATCGCTCTAGATAGATAGATAGCTGGACGATTGGGGGGGGGGTTAGGGGATAGTAGCCAAAAAATTTGCCTCCGGGATAGATAGATAGCTGAGCGGGCCTCCGGGATAGATAGATAGCTGGCGGATTTGGGGGGGGGGGGTAACCCCCCCTACTGAACCCCTGGTTCGGGGACCCAATGAATACAGTGGAATGAATGATTTGTGAAATGAATACAGTGGACCCAGTTGACATCCGCTGTGATTGTCAACTGGTGCAGGGTCACTGACCAATCAGCATGCACCAAATTTTTGAATAGCATTTACACTTAATTGAATGTGGGTACATACCAGAGATCTCGAATGGGGGGGGGGTTACCCCCCCCCCCCCAAACCGCCCAGCTATCTACCTATCTGGAGCAATTTTTGAGAAACTATACCCCAATTTTCGCTCAAAATCGCTATTTTTCATACCTTTTAATAGAATTTCACTTCCAAAATCATAGTTCTGGTTCCTATTTGTCTATTTTCAGCTGTTTTTAGTACTAAATGCTCTTGTATACCATTTTTTAGCTATTTTACACCTACTTTTAGCGATTTTTCTCCCTTTTCTTCCTGCTATACCCCGAAAACGCCCATATATCGAACCACCACAACCCCCCCAACCCCCCCACCCCAGAAAATTTTTCAGCTATCTATCCCTCCGGAGGAGCGATTTGCTATCTTTCCAACCACTCGGAGGGTCGAAATCCAAGATACCCCTGGTACTTACAAAATCCCCTATTTGCACATGCAAATCAATTTGAGATCCTGTGAATCCAAAAAAATACAATATTAAAAAACAAACCAAAAAGTGCCCTGGCCCTGTTTTGTGCCATTTGACTACTCAGAGTTTCATATGCCAACAATTGTTTCAACATGCAGCACTCATTTTGCAGATAGTCAACCTAAAAGACGGAAGTTATTTTGACACGTTTTTGTGTTGTAAAAATAAAAGTTATAAAATGTAGATAAATCCGGAATTCCGCAAAATTTAAGGCCTAAAGAGACGAGAAACGTGGTAAATGAACTTACAATTTTTCCATTTATAAATTTACTTGTGTCTTATTATTCTTGAATATATTTATGTTTAGTTGGTATGTTACTTTCTACTTATTTTAGCACTTTTTTTGTCACTTCAATCTAGGCACATGCTTTGGTTTAAACCGAATTATTGTATAGCCGCAATGCAACCCAAATTTTTGCAAATACAATTTTAATATCGTTTTATAAAATTACAGTATAATTATTTCATTAAGTAAAAGCGTTAAAATCAGATTTTTAAAACCCAATATCAGAAATAAAAAAATATTTACATAAATAACAACAAACCAGGGCTTCCCCTTTCAAATTTTGCGGCGGCTGGACATGTGCCAAAACATCCATTTCCATAGATATAAATCCATCCGAATTTTTCTGACTTTGATACTCGAGTATTTGTCTCAATTTTTGACTCGAACGAAAATATTCTGACAAAACATTTGACATTATTGCGGGTTGCACGATTTTCGTTGGTTTGCTGAGAAAAATTCTGATTTCGAACATCGTTTGTTTAGTATTTTTTTTGTGAAATAGGGTTGGCAGGTTTTTTAACCTGTCCCATGCCAGTCCCGCACGCTGTAAAGTGTAAAGTAAGTGTCAAGTGTCATGTAAATGTCATACAAATTTGTCGATTGTCATACAAAATGTTGAAACTTTTGGACAGGATGTTGAAACAGGAAGTTTTTATTATTATCGTTTTAATTGACATTTTATATTAAATTTTACATTTCACAGGGTGTGGAACTGTTCGATCAATATAAAAAAGTTTAAAAAAACTGTACCCACCTTTCAATTGGACCACTTTGAACGCCAAATATATTTTCACTGTCCCTCAATTGGCTGAAAATCGCGTCATAAAACACGCTATTAGATGTCTGATTTGAACTCCGCCCACTTCCAATAGGCGGAGCAGTTGGCACTGGGCCAGAAATGGTGGGAAATTCTTTCTCCAACGGGATCGATCCTTCGGTGGCATTTGGATTTTTGGCGGTACTTTTTGCGGGATCGCCGCTTGTCAACTGGAATTTTTGGTTATGTAAAGAAGGGAACATGTTCTGGGGGCAGTCTGAAGCCCTGTCAAGTGTAAAGTAAATTGTCAAATGTCATGAAAAGTGTCAACTATCATGATAGATGTAAAGTAAAGTGTCAATTTGTCATGCAAAGTGTAAATTAGTATGACACAGGTCAAACAAAGTGCCAATTGTCGTAAGAAATGTACGGTGTCAGTTGCAATGACAATTACACTTTGCATTAGGGATTGCCAAGGTTTTTTTTATAAAAAACGTTTTATTTTTTAAAAAACCCGACCATCGACCATTAAAAAAACTCGACCATAAATTTTTAGTACTAAGCACTAGGTATTTAGCAATTTTTTTTGCGCGCAAGCGCGCAATTTCACCTGTAATTTACCATTTGTGGTGGTTTTCATTGGTTTTGAGGCATTTTTAGTGTAAAAGCTTCCATTTGTTTGTGCTATTTGTCATAATAAGCCACGATGTGCTAGTGTAGTATATAATATACAGCCAATGTGCCCCCACATACTTGTGCAGTGTGAACACCACTGCCAAAGTGTTAGCCTGCTCTTATATCCTTATTCAAGCACGTCTCCATGTGGCAGTCCCAAGCCGTGTAAAGTGTAAAGCAAAGTGTCAAATGTAAAGTCAAATGCAAAGTAAACTGTCAATTGTCATGCAAAGTTCAGTATAAAAATATTTTCTTTTTTGTTTTGATTGACACTTTACTATGCATTTGACTTTACATTTGACACTTTACTTTACACTTTACAGGGCTTGGGACTGCCCCCATACCCAACTTTCACTTGAAATCACGAATGTTCGACAAAAGGGGATATCCATAATAAGTCGACATAAAACATATATTTTTAACAGAAATCACCACTTATAATTAGGGTTGGAAAAAAAACGTTTTTTTTTAACTCGATGTTTTTTTTTAAAAAAAAACGTTTTTTTTTAAAAGCTCCCAGATATGACCTTGTGTCAACATATATAGGTATATCAGACAGTGGCAATACTCTGTGATGTTATATATGACCATATAATGTCTGTGGAGCCATGGGATAGCATTATAAGTGGTGATTTGTGTCAAAAATATCCATTTTTTGTCGACATATCGTTCGTATATCGCCTTATAGTCAATGTTCGTGACTTCTGGTAAAGTTTGGCACGGAATAGTGATCAAACAAGGTTATAAAACGAGGTTGTTACTTTGGGAGTGAAGTTACACACTGTGGAGGTACATGGAAGGACATTACCTCAATATTGTATACTACAGCAACATATGACGGCTTATTAACCCATGGTAGCACATAGAAATGGATACTTTGATACTAAAAATGCCACAAAACTAATGAAAACAACCACCAATGTAAATTTGTGTGTGAAATTGCGCGCTTGCGCGCAAAAATTTTGCAAAATACCTAGTGCTTATACTAAAAATTTCGGTCGATGTTTTTTTTAAAAAAAAAACATTTCGGACGTCATGTTTTTTTTTTTTAAAAAACGTTTTTTTTTAATAAAAAACGTTTAAAAAAAAACATCGGCCAACCCTACTTATAATGCTATCCCATGACACTACAGCCATTCTATGGCTATATTTAACATCACAAGTATTGTCACCTGTCTGATTTACCTGTATATGTTGACTCATGACCATATCTGGGAGCTTTTGAAAAAAAACCCGGTTTTATTTAAAAATAAACCCGTTTTTGAAAAACGTAGATTTTTTAAAACCCTGTCATTGAAAAAAAACCTTTTTCAGCCATCCGTACTTTGCATGACGTTTTACATAACATTTGACACTTTTATTTACATTTTTCATGAGAATTGACACTTAGCATGACTTTTTACATAACATTTCACTCTTTACAGGGCTCGGGATTGCCGCCAGGTGATAGAAATTACAAATTATCAAAACTAGTTGACCCCTAGTAAATAAACCCGTGTGAACACCCTTTTACCTGTATCCCAACTGGCTGATGAATCGAATCGCCACCGTCGATTGCGTCGGTTTGTAAAACTGCAATTCGCAGAGCGGAATACATCGGCGCCGGGCACGAACGGGAACGTTTTCTGTGTTGAAAAAAAAAATAAAAAAGAAGAAAAAGGCACAAATTCCGCAAGTGGAAAAGTAGAAAAATATAAGTGAGAAGTAATGGCGTAGGGGGTTGGAAGAGGGTTGGGTTACCCCCCAAACGCTCCAGCTATCTACATATGTATCTAGCGAATTTTCTCCCTTTTTTCCTTCTAAAGCTTGAAAAACCCCATATATTGAACCCCTGCGACCCCCCCTTCAAAAACAACAACTATACACATGATTAGTGATGGAATGGCGCCATTTGAGGGCGCCAAAGTACGCCACACCATGGCGCCCTTCTACTACTTTTTCTACTTGTGCACCGGGTTTTTACTTGTGCACCGACACACCCCCAGAAGTAATTGCCCCCTGGGAGCAGTCCCGCACCCCGTACAGTGTTAAATGCCACGTTTTTTGTCACTTAAAATAAGAAATTACAATATTTCACTACTAAACTTTTGACATTTGACAAATTTGTGTGACATTTTACAGACATTTGACACTTTAAATTACACTTTTCAGGCTACGGACTGCGACCTGGGTAATTTTACAATTGATCAAAGAATTACTGTTCAAAATAAATACAAAAAAAAACAAACCTTATAGCCGGGGCATCATCGGATCCCATCGAAAATCCCATTTTTAAATTCGCATTTTCCCCTTCACCAGTTTCATCGGCGCAAAATCCAGAGATTGGCGGAAAATGATTATCTTCAAAATCAGTTGAACTTTGGCCCAGATCCGCGAGGGAAATAGGCGGCTGCAATATTTTGACTTTTTGAGCGTGATATTGATACTTTACAGAGTTTGCACAATCATAATTGCAAGATTTGAAATTAAAAAAGCTGTTTGGATAAAACGGGTTTTCGGTGCCGCACGTTTTTTATTGCATCTAGCAGAAATGGAAGTATCAAAAACATTACAAAAGCCCGTGAAATCAACCCTCGAATTTTAAGTTGTGATCAAATGTAAACAGTGTGTACATTGACTTTGACCAAATTCCAAATTGGCAGAAATGACCACCTTTTTATAAACCCCCCTTATCTCGGGACTGGGGGATTATTCGAGCAAACCAAAACAATCCGTCATAGCCCAGACCCAAAACCCCAACATACTCGAAGGGCATCAAAATCGGCCAACGTACGACAGAATGGGACTCATAAATGTACATATGTATGAAATCACAAAAAATCATCACTACTTAGTTTACACATAATACTAAAAATTTCCGCTGTTTTTTGAAAGAAAAAAAAACGTTTCGAAACTCTTTTAAAAAAACAACGTTTAAAAAATAAATAAAACGTTTAAAAAAAAATCGGCCAACCCTAAATCAGGGGTCAATTCCACTGGTGGAGAAGTAAACCATTTCAGATGTGAGAACGAAATTAAATTGAAAGAAACACTAAACTTATAAGTGAAAAGTCAAAAAAGTTAAAAATATTTTTTATTTTTTTATTTCTCACTTCAAAATAGTTTTTTTTATATTCCCTACTACCGGAATTTGCACCAGTTTATTATAAATAAAAATGTACACACCTGAGCCCAGCACTGCGAATGGAATCTGGCCCTATTAACCCCCCTTATATACGCATCAACTGCAGTGTGAATATTCGCGTGTGCGTCATTTTCTCGCGTCGCCTCGCCGGGGGTTACGGTAGCCGCTTTTAATTCGTCAGTTACGGTAATATCGTCATTGTTGTTGTAAGGCGACTCGTTGCACGGAACTGTGTGCGTGGCTGAGTGGGGGGTGATACTTTTTTAAAAAGTTTTTTATAAAATTTTGAAGAAAATTTTTTTTTTTTGAGTTAGCTATCAGTGGGCATTTTATTTTGCTTATCAGTGGGTTCTTCAATTTCTGTGGTATCGTTTTCAGGGGGTGAGGTATTCAAAGGTGGGGTACCAGGTTGCAAAGAAAGTTCTGTCAGTCTGTGCTTTTATGATCCGCCCGGCTTCGTTTCTAGAAACTGACAGAACTTTATTTCAACCTAATATTTTTCCTCACCTGTCGAACAAGGTTGGGTGGGTATTTAAGGAGGAGGGGGGGGGTATTCAAGGAGGGGGGGGGTATTCAAGGGGGGTCTTATTCGATGATTTGCGGTAGACCCCTCCACACGCACCCCAATCCCAAAAAATGCCCAAAAACTCACCTTTCTTACCAAACGCAACCTCAATCTCCCTATCACCCCCTTGGCACTTTTCCAATTCCATTTTCTGAATCTCAGCCACTCTCTGCAAATCGACAAAATGTCGACCGCCATCGGCCATTGTCGCTCCAAAAACTTCATTCTCGGAATTTTGATTTTGATTTGAGCTAGTGCAGGGTTGGTGGTCGGATTGACCGGAACCGGAACTTAGCGCTTCGGTGGCTTCGGTGGCCTCTTCGGTCTGCGGTGTGGACTGCGTACCGTAATTTTACTGTTAAGAAATGCCCGCGCAGGTGGTACACCAGAAGTGCAGTTTTTATAGTTCCCGCTAAACCCTGAAGTAGTGATATTCAATGGTTTCAAAATAACCCCAAATTTCTTAATTGGGTATGTCCCAATCGCCAAACAAACTGGCCATCCCGGATGAATATTTGTGCTATCCCGTGAACTGCCCACCCAATCGCCCAGCTCTCTAGCTACCGTATTTCCTCGAAAGACCCCCCGGGGGGTGATTGTTTCATAGTGCTCCCGAGAGAGGGGGGGGGTAAACGGGTGGGGGGGGGTATTTCGAGGGGGGGGTATAATTTCGCCAGAAGTTTTTTGAAATGGTAGTACAGAATCGTTGTTTGTGATGTGCGCAGGGGTAGAAAAATGCATCAATAACTGACATGTATAGACTCTTGTAGACTAATATCAGTACGTAGATGGTATAAACACTGTTCTAATGTGTTTCCGACATTGTTTTAACGTGTATTCTGCACTACGCAGAACGCAAACTGCAGCATTTGTTATGTACGTTCTCTTTACACTCAATGTGGGGGGGGTATTTCGAGGGGGGTGATTGTTTCATAGTGGTCTCGAGAGGGGGGTGGTCTAACGAGGGGGGGTGGGTATTTCGAGGAAATACGGTATTTGGCGCGAATGTTGAAAAACTTTAACTGAAATTTTGCCTCAAAATTTCCAATTTTTATAGCTTTTTACTGATTAAAAGAAATGAAAAATAGTAAAAAACGTGCCAATGAAGCGCGCGGTCGTTGCTGCGCCAAACTGCTCGCTGGCGATGTCCGACTGCAAAATAATTTCTGGTCAACTGAATTTGTTCCACTTGCTGAAATTGAAAAATACAAGATTAAAAAACAATATATTTATGATTTTTTTGGAAAAACTTTTGGGGATTTTTGGTTGATGTTTGATAGTGTTCACCCGGGAAAAATGATGAGTCTTTTAAATAGCAATGTAACATTTCTCATAGCGAAATACATTTGTTACAATTAGGGTTGGCCGATGTTTTTTTTTAAACGTTTTTTTTTTAAAAACAACGTTTTTTTTAAAAAAAAACATGACATCCGAAATGTTTTTTTTTTTTTAAAAAACATCGACCGAAATTTTTAGTACTAAGCACTAGGTATTTTGCAAAATTTTTTGCGCGCAACCGCGCAATTTCACACACAAATTGACATTGGTGGTTGTTTTCATTGGTTTTGTGGCATTTTTAGTATCAAAGTATCCATTTCTATGTGCTACCATGGGTTAATAAGCCGTCATATGTTGCTGTACTATATACTATTGAGGTAATGTGCTTCCATGTACCTCAACAGTGTGTAACTTCACTCCCAAAGTAACAACCTCCTTTTATAACCTTGTTTGATCACTATTCCGTGCCAAACTTTACCTGAAGTCACGAACATTCGACTATAAGGCGATCTACGAACAATATGTCGACGAAAAATGGATATTTTTGACACAAATCACCACTTATAATGCTATCCCATGGCTCCACAGCCATTATATGGTCATATATAACATCACATAGTATTGCCACTGTCTGATATACCTATATATGTTGACACAAGGTCATATCTGGGAGCTTTTTAAAAAAAACGTTTTTTTTCCAACCCTAGTTACAATACGGATTATTGAAAGTCAATACAATACGGATAATTGATATACACACAATTATCAAAAAAGTCGTATTCTCATAAATACCAATTCACCGCACATCAGGGCCGTATTCAGGGGGGCGGGGGGGGGGGGCTGGAGCCCCCCGTTCGCCGGCCTCCGTAAACAAGCAGCCCCCCCCGCTCAAAAATCCATTTCTGTAATCGGTACGAACTTGTGCCCGACACTTGTCCTGGATTGCCCAACCAACCGAGTCCATATCAAATTGGCGCACCGCACACTCAAAATTTTCAAGGGCGGTTCGAACGTTTTTTAGTTCCACCAAGGCAGAACTCCAAGGGCGGTTCGAACATTTTTATTTAGGAAAAATGTGGCATTTTTAGGGCATTCGGATGAAATTCACACGAATCCGGATGAATTCACAGTTTTTGTCCATTTGCATATCATAACAAAACGTTTCAAAAACAGTGGGACACTTTCAATTCCACCCTTGACTTAATAGATACGCCCTTTAGAGAAGGTTGTTATGAGAAGCACATCTTATTTATCTTACCAAATATATTTGTGAAAAAATTTTTATAGGTAGATGTAGGCTTTGTCTTCAAAAATGAATAAAGAAATTTTTTAATGATATCCACTTGTTTAAAAGATATTGAAGTTCACCGTGTGGCATATTTGTGTAAACCGAAACTGAATTCCACCCTCTAGAAAGTGTCCCAATGTTTTCTTGCCTAGATGGCGCACTGCAAACTCAAAATTGTCAAGGGCGGTTCGGATGTTTTTGCGTTCCACCAAGGTGGAATTCCAAGGGCGGTTCAGACATTTTGCACTTCCCTACCTGTCTGAAATAATTCCACCCATGCACAATCCGGGACAATTCCGCCATCGTGCAAAGTGTTCGAACGTTTCATATGCGGAATTGAAATCAAGGGCAGTTCGAACGTTTTTGGATTCCGCCCCCGTTTTTAATTCCGCCCTTTTGAATTCCACCCTTGAAAAAAAAACCCTTTTATTTCGGAAAAAAATATTTAATTTTCATTCCAAAACAATAATCAAAAATCAAAATTTTGGTCTGAACAGCGCCTTAAAAAGACAAAATCAAAACCAAAAAATAATCCTTAAAAAAACAAACCATTTTCCTTAATGACCGGTTTATCCACAGCTATCACAGTGACATTTCCCTGATGCTCAAGGCCACTTGCGAAATCCGAAGGAAATTGTTGATTAGTCAGAAGTGAATTACTGCTGATTTGTGAGGAACGAGAACGTTCCAGACCTGCGGAAAAATGGGGACATAAAATGAGGAAAATAAGAAGAAACGTATACTCGGTTGACCGCAAAGTATGCATCCGAAGTTACTTATGTCTAAGTCGATAAGGCGCCACACAAGCTGGATGTCAACTGAATTCGTGTCAACTAAATTTTAGTGAATTATGCGATTTCGACTTTCCTATCTGATAGAGCATAGTTAAGTTTACACCATGACACTTGATTTTCATTGTTTAGTTTAAATGTGATGCTTCTAACAATTTTTTTTGTGTTATTTAATTGACACTGAGTTGACACGAATTTGCGATGTCAACTAGCGTGTGTGGGCCCTAAATTGCGAGCTGGTTACTTATGCACGCACTTTCAGAAAAAATACTATGTTGAAAAAAGCGGAGTCACGGGTTCAGTATGGAGGGGGGGGGGGGGGGTTACCCCCCAAATCGGCCAGCTATCTATCTATCTGGAGCGATTTTTTGAGAAATTTCACGCCGATATTCACTCAAAATCGCTAACTTTCATACCTTTTTCTAGTCTTTCCCCTCCAAAATCGCTAGTTCATATGTTTGTTTATTTTCAGCTATTTTGTACACTATATGTGCCTTATATACCTATTTTGAGCTGTTTTTCACCTACTTTTAGCGATTTTTTTTCCTTCTATACCTTGGAAAAGCCTATATATTGAACCCCCGGGAACCCCCCACCCCAAAAATTTTTTCAGCTATCTATCCCTCCGGAGAAGCGATTTGCTAATTATATGAATCCTCGGAGGGGTCGAAATCCACTAAACGCCTGGGCGGAGTCGAGTACAAACTACAATGTTTCATGTTTGAAACCGTTTTTATTTTACCCAACAATTTTTTTCATTTTTGATGACGTCACGAATCAGTTGTTCGTTCACAAAAATGCATTGTTATGCAAAATAAGTAAAAAACATTTAAAAACTTCAATATTTTTTAAAAAACACGACGCACCAGCAAACGAAAACTGCCTGGTTTCACAACTGGTCCTGCTCAAAGTACTCTGCTGTCTGCCGAAATTGAAAGTCTTCCTTCGTTTTGAAGAAACACTGGAAGATCTTGGCAGCTTGCCAGACACGAAAATTTGACTAGAATTGTCCGAATCAACTTGAGCAGTGCTGTGCGCATCCAAACTTTTTTGCACGGCGGTGTTACAACTCGATGTGAACATTGTATGGGGATATTCGGGATAATTTTGGGCTGCATTCCCTGTGGATGTTTTTGCTCCTGTGAAGTGCGGTCAGTGATTGATTACATGCCAAACCGTTGCTATTTTTGATTCGAAAAGTGCGGTGAAATACATTTTTTAGCAGTTAAAACTTCAACATTAGCTAATGTCATAGTGTAAAGTGTGCCACCCCGGGACCATGCAAATGTTTGTTATGTCGTTCAATGCTAGTTCAACATTTTTCATTCATCTGTGTATCAATAATCATGTAGAAATTCAAAATTGTGTGCGCAATTCGTTTGCAAAATCCGTCAAAATGTTAGATTGAAAGAAACCCGTCGAAAGCAGTCAAAATTACCCCACCCAAATAATATATGAGCACCCCCATTAGTTGACCCCCAACCTAACCCCCTTTTGCACCCCTTTGTGTCTTGTCAAAAAGTGCGGCAAATGTAGCCTTTATTGAACTGGTGCCGCTTCCATAGCGCTGTCTATCCGCTTGCAGAGACGTTTTGGAATTTGGCGCGTTAGTGTCCAATTGCGGCCCGGCCGTATTTGAGATGTGGCTGTGATTTATAATGTCATTTTTTATTGACATTATCGACATCAGGGGTAGGGTTCAAGCGGGATTGACTTTTCGGGATCGGGATTTTTTTTTAAGATTTCGGGATCGGGATTGGCTTTTTGAAATTTCGGGATCGGGATCGGGATTGACCTTTCGGGATCGGGATTGGCGTTGTTTTCGGGATCGTGATTTAGGCCTAAACAATTGGTTTTCAGGGGTTTTTTCCCTCATATTTTGCAAATTGTCCCAAAACACCCAAAAACAATGAATGCCAGAAACGTTGGATAAAATTGGCATCCAAAACAATGCTATAGATTCATTTAGGCACTGCGCAATGGGCTGCCTGGCGTTGTCATCAGGGGTCTCCTAGGGGGGTGGGGGGGGGCTGCCCCCCCCCAAATCCGCCAGCTATCTATCTATCCCGGAGGCCGCTCAGCTATCTATCTATCCCGAGGCAAAATTTTTGGCTACTACCCCCAAAGACCCCCCCCCCCCCAAATCGCTCAGCTATCTATCTATCTGGAGTGGTTTTTGAGAAATTTTCCCCCAATTTTCGCTCAAAATCACTAATTTTCGCACCTTTTTATAGTTTTTCACCTTCAAAATCGTGCTCTCCAGCTATATGCATGGTTATATGCCTGTTTTTAGCCATTTTAAACCTACTTTTAGCCACTTTTAACCAATTACCAGCGATTTTTTCTCCTTCTATGCACTGAACAAGCCTAAATATTTTGCCCCCGCGAGCCCCCCCCCCAAGCCCCCCCAGAAAAATTTTCCAGCTATCTATCCCTCCGGAGGAGCGATTTGCTATCTATCCAGCCCCCGCGAGGGCCAAAATCCTGGAGACCCCTGGTTGTCATTCACACCACTGTCTACCATATGGGGACTTTCATTCCAAAAACGCATATATCCACAATTTTCAATTTTTCAAAATCGCGTTTTAAAGTTTGGCGATGGCCCGACGGCGCCATGTTTAGGCGACCAAGATTACCCTGCACTTTTCAGATAAATCGGACATTTCTCTACAAGTTTTGTATTTACAACTTTTGTCGGCCGGCAAATATTTAGGGAGTTATGTCATATTTTAGAAATCACCTAAAATTGGGAACAAATCTGTACATTTGAAAATTAAAGTTAAATTACTTCTTAACGGTGCATCGTAGGCAAAAACCAATTATACCACTGCAAAGCCCGTGTGTAAAAGTACCCCTACCTAAATTTTCAGATCAATATATACACGCGTATTCGATATCAAGTGCAAAATAGATTTCGAAATTCACGTGAGTACTTTTGGAAATGAAACTTTTTTTGTATGGGAATTCCGGCCGGCTCTTCGCGGCCGATCCGAAGCACACGTGCACTTTTGGAAATGAAACTAATTTTTGGATATATGCATTTCCGATATGAAACTCCGGCTGTCTGAGATGGATTTATGCATTTTCGATGTGAAAGTTCTGTTTTTCATAGGGGACTGGTCATGGATATGTGAACTTTCGATGTGAAAATTGCGATTTGTTTGAAAATCGTTACCACTGTATCTCGGGAACGATATGGACTATAACGCTGATTTTTTTCTAAAATGTGAAAAACTATACGTGGAGGTCAAACCCACGCGTAACTCGATTTTTCTGGATTTGGCGCTTGTGAACTTTTGGAACGGAACTCCCCATATATGCATGCATGTGTATCAACCTTAACCTATCGTAATAACCACTGTATTGAGTCCATTTGTACTGGTGTCCATGCCCTCGCAACATAGGTATAGAGGGAGGTGGGGAAATGCGCGCTTGCACGCAAATTTTTTGCAAACTGCATACAAAATGGTCCTTTAAAAGTGCCATTACTGGCACCTTTTGTGTCTGTAAATTTTTTCGGGGTCGTGATTGGGATTTTCAAAATCTCGGGATCAGGATCGGGATCGGGATTGGCTTTTTCAAATTTCGGGATCGGGATTGAAGTTTCGGGATCGGGACCACAAAATCCCGAATTTTTTCGGGATTAGGGATCGGGAACCCGTTTGAACCCTAATCAGGGGTTTACTGAATTTAGACCACTGCGGGGCTTCATATGAGTAGATAGTAAATCGCTAATACGAAGGGATATCGTAACAAACTAGGGGTGAAAAACGACGTTTTTAAAGACGTTTTAAAAAACGGTTGAAAAATGTTAAAAAACGCACGCCAACCCCAAAAATAACTTCCAAACATTCCCCCAAACTACACAAAGCGACAAACCCAGGAAAATTATCTCCACTAAACTCCCCAAACTTTTTCCTCCCTCCCGACAATTTTCGAGTGTCCACGGACTTTTCGCTCATCTCAGAAATCAAGGGGCTGCTTTCTGCATTTTCCCTCGGCGGTGTAGATAAGCCGATCGTTTCAGAGGCACTTTGTTTGGGCTGTTCGTAAAGTTTCGAGTCGGCGCGCTGGGAAAAAATGTTGTTTTTTTTGGGGGGGGGGGAAGTGGGAATCTTGATTTTTGGGGAAATAGGGAACTAGATTTTTCGGGAAAATATTGTAAACAAAGGGTAAAATTCTAGATTTTCAAAACATTTTACATTTAGATTTTTAAAGCAACATATTTTCTCATCACTCTGCAGGACTTAGTTGGCATTGGCACACTGCCAATGTAGAACATAACTACCCGTGCATGCACAGTGTCAAGTCACTGGAACATATTTTAACCGAAAACAGTCAACTCATACTAACAACAGTGGCATCCAATGGTTGAAAAACTCTGTCAGAAACAACACCACAACATGTGTCAAAAGGCTCGGCAAAATTTTGGTCATAGTTTTGCATTGGCATCGGGCCAAAATTCTCATTTTCTGGACTTATGATCAAACTTGAACATTCCGCGATAATATCATGGATTTCCTTGTTGACCCATCTGCGAAGAAATTGGTAGAAAGTGGGAGATGTTTTAAGGATGTAAAAGGTGTTAATTTACTATTCTCTGGAACGCATACAGTTCTTTGCATAGAATACTACCATAATTCGATGAATCATGTCATGTGATAATTTGTGCTTTTTTTCACCCAGTGAAACCAATGACTATTTTGCTAAAAAACTTTAAATTAAAAAATTTGGCTATTTATTAAGATATTTAGGTTATGGTCGATTACCAGTGTAACCACTAACAGCTTAAAAAGTGTACTGCTTTAAAAACTTATTCTGACAGTTATGATTTTGTGACATTGTACCAAATGAATTGTACCAAATTTGCCAAATTTCACCAAAAAAACACAATAAATAGTCACAAACCGATCTCTCCTAAACTCCGCCTCTTTAGAATACAAAAACATGTGCGGGTGGACTTTTAAAGTGCCCAAAATCGGCTGAAAAACGTTGATAAAAAGCGCTTCAACCCCAAAATCGACGGCTAAGTTCCCTTGAAATCCATTTTCATTGGAATTTGAAACTTGTTGCTGGATGTCAAAGCCGAAATGTTGATTAATAGCAGAATGACTGGTGCGAATTTCTCCCGCACTGGAATTTGGCGTGAAATTTTGAGTCAATTTACGCCTGCGAAGGAAATATTCATTAGATATCAAAAATGACCTTTAATGTGTGTTTTAAGAACACTTCGTTTGCGTTTTCAAATTTATTTGAAAATTTAGAAAACTCGTAAATCAACCATGAATACATTTGAGTTAACTGCAACGAGTTATTTTTCAATCTCCGTCAACTGTAGTTGACAAACACCTAATTTCAGTAAACTCACACGCCATTCAAAGTTGATTACTGAGTTTACTAATACATGTATAGTTCACTGGCACTCAACTAGGTACTCCATTGAAAAAGAAAAAAAGAAAAAAATCAAAAATAAATTCACCTGAAAAATGAGAGCATATTGCACGGGTAGACCTAGGGTTGGAAAAAAAACGTTTTTTTTTAACTCGATGTTTTTTTTTAAAAAAAAACGTTTTTTTTTAAAAAAAAACGTTTTTTTTTAATAAAAAACGTTTTTTTTTAAAAGCTCCCAGATATGACCTTGTGTCAACATATATAGGTATATCAGACAGTTGCAATACTCTGTGATGTTATATATGACCATATAATGGCTGTTGAGCCATGGGATAGCATTATAAGTGGTGATTTGTGTCAAAAATATCCATTTTTCGTCAACATATCGTTCGTATATCGCCTTATAGTCGAATGTTCGTGACTTCAGGTAAAGTTTCGCACGGAATAGTGATGAAACAAGGTTAAAAAAGGAGGGTGTTACTTTGGGAGTGATGTTACACACTGTGGAGGTACATGGAAGCACATTACCTCAATATTATATAACTACAGCAACATATGATGGCTTATTAACCCATGGTAGCACATAGAGATGGATACTTTGATACTAAAAATGCCACAAAACCAATGAAAACAACCACCAATGTCAATTTGTGTGTGAAATTGCGCGCTTGCGCGCAAAATTTTTGCAAAATACCTAGTGCTTAGTACTAAAAATTTCGGTCGATGTTTTTTTTTAAAAAAAAACATTTCGGACGTCATGTTTTTTTTTAAAAAAAAACGTTTTTTTTTAATAAAAAACGTTTAAAAAAAAACATCGGCCAACCCTAGGTAGACCACATATAACCGTTGGAACAAAACCGTGAATGCAAATTTTATTCGCTCAGCGGCATTTGCGAGTCCAGTTAGATGTGGCTGCGTTGTTTTTAAAGAAAAAATGTGTCCAGTGGTAGGGTGCAAACGATATATCGTATCGAATATCGAATATCGGATATCGACCATTTTTTAATATCGAATATTGAATATCGATATCGAAAATTTTGAAAAAATATCGAATATCGATATCGAAAATTTTGAAAAAATATCGAAATCGATATCGAATATCGACCATTTTTTCGATATATTGAACCTATATTGTGTCCCAAAAAAAGTTATCATTTTCATTTTGAGATATTTATGATTGATCTGATGTGCTTGATCTGATCTGAGAATTGTATTAGATGAGTTAAAGTACAGTACTTATAATGGCATTTTCGTTGGAGGCTAAATTTGAAGCCAGAAAATGCTGATATTCTATTTTTTGCAACATGCCCTTAGCAATCAGGTTATCAGTATAAACTGTAATATCTACCAATTGTTATTTGTCTGATACACATTGATTCATCATGTTTTTTTTCTACATGTTCTACTTTTGAGTGATGTAAACCTTGTTAAAATCACTTGTATGTACCATTCACATTTAAGTAGAGAGATGATTAACCATGTGTGCAACCACATGAAAATACAATATGTCACTTGAAATATGCCTTGCTATAGCAAAAGCAAATCGCAATATCGAATATCGAAAATATCGAATATCGAATATCGACCATTTTTTAATATCGTATATCGAATATCGATATCGAGGTTCCATATCGTATCGATATCGAATATCGAGTTTCAGAAAAAAATATCGAATATCGAATATCGATATCGAAAAGTCATATCGTTTGAACCCTATCCAGTGGCTATGCAAAATATTTTCTGTGAGTGAGTCCATAAATGATTTTCCTTGCATGCAGTTACGATTTTGCACAATATTTTGCAAATATAAATAGGGTTAAAAGGAAATGCGCACATTGAGATGGGTAATAAAACAAAATGATCAGCGATTTTGAAAGTGAAAATTGACAAAGGGTGCAAAAATTAGCTCTTGGACGAAAATTGCGGAAAAATTTACTCCACTTAGGTAGATAAGAATCGATTCAGGGATGGGGCCTGTAAGTAATAGTAGCCCGCACAAATTGAAACCCATTCGGAAACCCAGTCCATTGAAACCCGCTCTAATAAATCTTCACAAAATCCTTGCAAAACCATATCGATGCAAACTCAAACCAAACGACAAATTTACCTCAGCCATAACTCTGTGCAAAAACACTCCGGCCCTCCAAAGTGAATTTAAAGTATCATCCAAACTTCTGCGATCTAAAAGTGCGAAATGGGGTACCAGTGCAGCCAAAATGCAAAGTGCTGAAAAAGCGTTCGCACAGGAGTTGTGTAGGGATTTCGAAGCCTGAAATTTGGGAGTGTCACTTTGTGGCTCTACATGCACTAGTTTACGATGGAAATTTCTCGATAACTCATGAATAAGCTTTGAGTTTACCTGAATGAAGTGTCCGTCAACTGCAGTTGACGGAGGTTAGCAGTGACCCATTCAGGTAAACTAAAATGCGTTGGAAGCTTATTTAAGGCGGCGCACAACGCAAACCGGAAATACGTTTAGGGTTCAAACGGGATCCCGATCCCGAATCCCGAGAAATTTCGGGATTTTGCGGTCCCGACCCCGATCCCGAAACCTCAATCCCGATCCCGAAATTTGAAAAAGCCAATCCCGATCCCGATTCAGAGACTTTGAAAATCCCAATCCCAATCACGAAAAAATGCCCCAATCCCGATCCCGATCCCGGAAAAATTCACAGCCACAAAAGGTGCCAGAAATGGCCAGGCCTGCTACGCACAAACGCCCGGCACGCACAAAATTGAGCCCGCCACGCACAAATGTCCGGTACGCACAAATATGATGCTCTGTGCGTACCGTGAATACACGTGAATTACACGTGAACAAGGGCGTAGCCAGGGGGGGGGGCGGGGGGGGGGCGGCCGCCCCCCCCTTCCCGGGTCGGACACAAAAATATGCCAGAAATGACACTTCCGAAAAGCGATTTTGTTGGTAGATCGGAAAAATTTTGCGCGCAAGCGCGCATTTCGTCGCCCTACAGTATATTTCATTGATACCCATAGTTTGGGACAAAAAAGCACCCAAAATCTGTCCCGGTCGCAGTCTATGTATGTAAAATACATACATGTACAGCGGTATTTGGCGCCATTGCCAACGCCAATGGCGCCATGGCGCGGCGCATACGAATGGCGCTGGCGCCAAGGCGCCATTCCTTTACCACAGGGGTCAAATTTTAGGGGGGGGGGGCGCCGCCCCCCCCGTTCGCCGGGCGCCGTATACAATCCGCCCCCCCCGCTCAAAAATCCTGGCTACGTCCCTGCACGTGAATGCACCCAACATGCACTCAAACACTCGGTGAGATTGGTGGCAATGTTATTTTTTTATTTTATACAAATACATAACGACTGGCACGCACATTGTGCGGCACGCACACAGCTACAGTTTTGTGCATACCGGGCGTTTGTGCGTACCGGACTTTCATTTTGTGCGCGCCGGGCGTTTGTGCGTACAGGTGCGGAGCCGTTTTAAAGAACCATTTTGTATGCAGTTCAGAGACGTACGCAGGATTTTTGAGCGGGGGGTGCGGATTGTTTACCGAGCACGGCGAACGGGGGGGGGCGCCCCCCTAAAATTTTCCCCTTTAGGAGAGGAATGGAGCCATGGCGCTGGCGCCATTTGTAGACGCCAGCGCCATGGCAGTATTGGCGTTGGCGCTGGCGCCATTTGTAAACGCCAGCGCCATGGCAGTATTGGCGTTGGCGCTGGCGCCCACGTATACTCTATAGGTACCGATTTAGACAGGGACGTATCCAGGATTTTTGAGCGGGGGGGCTGCTTGTTTACGGGGGCCGGCGAGCGGGGGGGGGGGGGGCTCAGCCCCCCCCCCCCTAAATTTTTCCCCTATATAGGGACGGAAAGGTGTTTTGGCGCTAGCGCCATACCAAGGCGCCACGCCATGGCGCTATTGGCGTTGCGCCAGCGCCAGGAACTGCTTTATATAGATGTAAATATGCATACATATGCAGCGAAAGTCGCAAAAATGTGTTCATTTTCAAGGATATTTGTTTACGGGGGCCGATCCGCTAAAAATACAATGTGTGGGGAAGAAATTGCGCGCTTGCGCGCAAAAATTTGAAGAATCCTCGAAAAATGTATAGGAAAAATAGCATTTTCCGGGACTTTTTAGGCCTCACCCCGGGAGGGGGGGGGGGCTGCAGCCCCCCCCCCGCCCCCCTGGATACGGCCCTGGATTTAGACCTATATATAGGACTAATACGCATGTTGGACAGTTTTAATGCTTTTCAGGCTCCTGAAAATACACATTAAACAATGGGATGGTGATTTGCGCGCTTGCGCGCAAAATTTTTTGAAAGTGCCTACAAAATCGCTTTAGAAAAGTGCCATTCCTGGCAAATTTTCGAGTCCGGCCCGGGAACGGGGGGGGGCGGCCGCCCCCCCCCGCCCCCCTGCGTACGTCCTTCATGCAGTTTACAAAAAATTTGCGCGCAGGCGCGTATTTCTCCACCTCCCTCTATATCTCTGTTCCATGGGTATAGATACCACTACAAATGGACTCAATACAGTGCCCATTACCAAGTTTAAGGTTAATACACATGCATATGGTAGACAGTGGTGTGAATGACAATGCCAGGCAGCCCATTGCGCAGTGCCTAAATAGATCCATAGCATTGTTTTGAATGGCAATTTAATCCAATGTTTCTGGCATCCATTGTTTTTGGTGTTTTGGGTCATTTTGGGAAATGTCAGGAAAAAACCCCATTAAAACCAATTGTTTTAGGCCTAAATCCCGATCCCGAAAAAACGCCAATCCCGATCCCGATCCCGAAAGGTCAATCCCGACCCCGATACCGAAATCTCAAAAAAACAATCCCGATCCCGATCCCGAAAAGTCAATCCAGTTTGAACCCTAAATACGTTCCCCAAATCGAACCTATATATTGTCAATTTCATCGATTTTCTCAACTTAAATATTGTCTTCACATCGAAACCGTATGAAAATCCCTGAAAAGAATTTAGTCGCCCGATATTTTATTATTTTCCATAGATAACAAGTGAATCTTGTACTATTTCTCAGCGAATTCTTAAAAATGTCTGAAAATTCAAAAAAATGCCACAAAATTGGGAAATAAGGAACCCCTACTATATCCCAGCCATTTTCAAAGCGCTGTCCCACTACTTTTCGAACACACAAATAATTCACGTCAATAAAAACCAACAGAAGCGGCATGGGGTCCCGCCAAATTGGTGACAATTCTTAAAATTTGATGCTGGCAAACCAACGCAATCCACGAAGGTTTTCTCTGTAGGAGGTGTCCCAAAATTGTGAGACACTCTATTGGATTTTGTCGCATCGCTTCCACTAAACGGTCGAGAAGCATCTGAATAGAAGGGTGTTTTTTAAAATTGTTTGTTTTTTAAACTGATTCTTTGTCGAAATATTTTACGTAATAAATATATCCGGCATAAAAACACGCACGCGGGGAACGTCCCGTACCCAAGTAATTCGTCAGGGGTCATGAAAGTTATGGGTAATTATGCATGTAAATACTATTATAAAGATGTAAAATAAAACTTTTCTGACAATCGTCATAATTGTGACATTAGAAAAGTAAGTGAAATTTCACATGGCATTAGACAAATTGGTCTAAACTATTACACGGCATACTACAAATTTTTGCAATTTTTGCACTTACAGTGCGCAGATTCAGTCCAAGACTAAGGAACACAAAAAAGTGTTGTTCAACAACCACGTTTAAAAAAAAACTTGTTTAAACCCCCAAACCGACTTAAACCCCAAACCCCTCCCAAAACAGACACTGTGCGCTGGTTCCCTGACCAATGTCAAAAGGTTCACGCAGTGGGCGGAGCCACATTGGATGTATCGTTCCAATAGCGGTCCAATGCACGCGGCTGGGTGAATTGCGGGGTGGTGGGTGATTTTGGATTTTGAATTGTGTTTTTCGATTTATAAATATCAATAAAAAGTTATATTAAATTTTTTAAATTGTAATTTTTCAATTAAGTCGTCATAATAAACCCCCCTCGAAATACCCACGCTGAAACAATCGGCAGTGCACTATTCTGCATCTAAACCCATTCCGCATGTTGACCCGGAACGCATTTAATTATACCTGGCATGTTTAAAATAGGTAATAAAACGCATGACCTAGTTTTTTTTGAAGGTGAAAATCTATAAGAAGTAGGAAAATCAGGGAATTTTGGTGAAAATTGGTAAAATTGCTCAAAAGCGCTCCAGATAGCTAGATAGCTAGGCAATTTGCGGGTGTTCAAGGGAATGTAGCCAAAAGATTTGCACCAGGGATGGATAGATAGCTGGGCGGTTTGGGGTGGTGTTACCCACCCCCCTTTCTTACCCCTGCAGGCATAATGTGTCTATAATGGGTCTACATGCGGAATGGGCTTTGATGCGTAATGGGCCCTAGCCGAAACAATCACCGCCGGGGGGTATTTCGAGGAACCACGGTAGATCACAGGAGCGTACAGGGGCGAACCCCCCACTGGATACCCCTGGGAACGTATTTTGGACGCCAAACCCCACAAAGGCCACCTCCAGAACATGTAAAGTGCACTGTGAAATGTAATGATAAATGTCAAACAACCAGCGAAAAAAACTAAAAATTGACATAATACAGGTCATTTTACACAACCTGACAGAAATCCACGACATTCGTTCTTAACAGGACATTCGAGATTGTCGTTGACATTTTCCAACGTTCAAGGAGCACCCACACTAACCCCCCCCCCAAAAAAAAAAAAAAAACCCACCCGGTCGAGCGACCAATTGATGTTTCAAGGCGCTATAAACATCATCCCAAGCTCTGCGATCGACCAAATTATCTAGCAAGGCAGCTAAGCGTCTGGCGTCACTTTTGGAAAATTCGGATCCGGCATTTTGGGGGGTTGAGGCGACGCTAGAAGTTGCTGATTGGCTGGCTCCGCCCCCAACGGTTATTGGGTAGTGAGAATGGGGCATTTTTGGAGGTTTTTTGGTGGTTTCTGCATTGGTTTGTTTTGTGGAAGTTTGGGGAAGGTGTGGGAATGTGTTTGAGGGGTCTACTTTTAAAACGAACTTTTAATTTGCCATTCCCGCGTCCCCGCGAAAATAGTGGAGACTTTATTCTAATTTTTTCCCAAGTGTCACCATTTTTCCAGAAGAGGCAAGTGACGTTGAAACACTTAAAAATGGCAAAAAAAGCGCAAGGCCGATTTTCGGTGCGCAGTTCAACTCAATTGTCGAAAAACTTGGTTTTATCGACTTTTAGAAATAGACGCCTCATTTGTATTTTGTGTCAGAATACCGAGTCATACCAATGGCCCTACACACACTAGTTTTCACCGTGACCGATGTGAAAACTGAAATGGCCACATGGCGACATCCAGCCTACTCTTTTTGTATGCTTTATGTGTTTTAGTTTTCAAATTTTCAAATTTTAACTTTCATTAATTAAAATTCAAGTTTCAATCAAATCAAATCATTCAACCGTGTTCATTAATTTGCATTTGAAAAATTTTCAGTTTTCACACGAAGTCACGGTGAACACTAGTGTTAGTGTAGAAATATCTTTGGAAACTAGTCTAGAAATTCTTACGGCTACGAGATCATCGCTTTGGCACTATTTTCCTTGTATTTTATACTTTCGACGCTTCAAAATCTGGCAAAAAATTTTTTTTGCAGCCATGCCGAAAATCATCGCTTTTCGATTGGAGCAAATCACCCATCACCCGTTGAATCCATTGAGATACGCTTCACAGCAGGTGGGTGAAATTGTGTGTTTTTGTGAGGTGAAAATACTCGGCTGACTGCGCGGTATGCATTCGCGCGTACTTATGTCTTATGCGAGAACGCGCCAATGGCCCCACGCGCGCTAGTTGAGATGGACACCGAATGTCAACTGGTTCACAGCCCAATCCAAAGTTTGCGTTTGAGCGTCGACCGTCGGCTCGTCAGCAAGCTTTGAATCGGGATCGGCACCAGTTGACATTTGGTGTCGATGTCAACTAGCGTGTGTGGGCCCTATAGGACTATGCTTCACGGAGAACGTTATAATATTTCACAAAAAGAAATTCTTAAGATTGCAAGATTACAAATTCGCCGATATTGGAAGGAATTTAACGTGATACAGATAATTTCGTTTCTCTATTAAGATAGCTTATCGTAGATTTCGCGGTGAGGTACGAGGTCAGAAAAAGCTATATTTATAGCTTTATCATAATTTAAATGTCTGCATTCAGTTTTTCAGCCGGTTTTAGACATTTCATGGCGATACGATGGCATTTTTCGAATTAAAAGTACTTAGGCTAAATTTACATGATTTTCTTCAAATAATTCGTTTTGTGGGTATTTTAAATGAACAATAAGTTTCAAAAATTTGTGTAAAGTAAAGCAGCAAACATTGGCAAACATATAGAAGCCATTTATAAAAAAGAAATCAGACATAAATAGAACTTTAACATTTCATTTATTTCGAAGCGGAACTTCAAACAACAAAAACCACTTTTCAGCGATCCAATAACACTTTTCAAAATGTAAAACAACAAAAGTAAACAACATTTATCGTCATATTTTATCACGCCTCGGCACCAGGCATCGTCCTAATGATGTCACTGTCGCCTGAAAATTTGGGATAAAAATTAAAATTAAGGGCAAATCAGGATAAAATAGAAATTCAGAAAGCGACATAACGAGGCATAAAAAAGTAAAAAAGTCGTTTTACTTCTCTTTTACATTAACTTCCCACTTCTAGCATGGTTTTTTACTTCTCCACTTACGGAATTAGCCCCCAATCACAAAAATCCTAAAGAAGTCTCGACAGCAAAAACCCATTGCCATTTTACCCTGGCCACAAATTTGAAACTTTGAAGATAAAATTTGTCACTTAACAGTAGTGTGTCAACAAATTTTTTTTACGGAAAACGGAAAACTTTTTCCACTTGTCGAAAAACGTAAACAGAAATTTTTTTTGCACTTGCCGGAAAAAGGATAAGAAAATTTTGCCTGCGGAAAGCGGACACGGAAATAGTTTTGCCTGCGGAAAACAGAAACGGAAAAAAATTTGCACTTGCCGGAAAACGAAAACGGAAATTTTTGGCACTTGCGAGAAAACGGAACGGAAAACTAAAAAAAATTGCCTGCGGAAAACGGAAAATGAAATTTGACACCGTACTTAACAGGGTACACAACTACCCCCAGACAAAAATAACCCCCCCAGGTAGGGTTGCAAAAAAACGTTTTTTTAACTCGATGTTTTTTTAAAGCTCCCAGATATGACCTTGTGTCAACATATATAAGTATATCAGACAGTGGCAATACTCTGTGATGTTAAATATGACCATATAATGGCTGTGGAGCCATGGGATAGCATTATAAGTGGTGATTTGTGTCAAAAATATCCTTTTTCGTCGACATATCGTTCGTATATCGCCTTATAGTCGAATGTTCGTGACTTCAGGTAAAGTTTGGCACGGAATGGTGATCAAACAAGGTTATAAAAGGAGGTTGTTACTTTGTGAGTGAAGTTACACACTGTGGAGGTACATGGAAGCACATTACCTCCATATTATATATTACAGCAACATATGTCGGCTTATTCACCCATGGTAGCACATAGAAATGGATGTTTTGATACTAAAAATGCAATAAAACCAATGAAAACAACTACCAATGTCAATTTGTGTGTGAAATTGCGCGCTTGAGCGCAAAAATTTTGCAAAATACCTAGTGCTTAGTACTAAAAATTTCAGCCGATGTTTTTTAAAAAAAAAAAACATTTCGGACGTCGTGTTTTTTTAAAAAAAACGTTTAAAAAAACATTCAAACGGCCAACCCTAGCACCAGGGGTTTAGTAGTGGGGCGGGGGTTGGGGGTTACCCCCCAAATCAGCCAGCTATCTATCTATCCTGGAGCCAAAATTTTCGCCTACTATCCCCTAACCCCCCCCCCCAATCGTCCAGCTATCTATCTATCTGGAGCGATTTTTGAAATTTTTTGGCCAATTTTCTCTCAAAATAGCTGATTTCCGTACCTTTTTAATAGTTTTCCGCCTCCAAAATCGCTAGTTCCCGTTCATTATCGCCTATTTTGGCTATATATGTGCTTATATACGTATTTTTAGCCATTTTTTTACCTACTTTTAGCGATTTTTTCCCCTTTTCTTCCTTCTATACCTCGGAAAACCCTATATATTGAACCCCCGCGAACCCCCCCCCCCCCAAAAAAAAAAAAATTTCAGCTATCTATCCCTCCCATAGGAGCGATTTGCTATCTATATGAACCCCCGCGGGGGTCCAAATCTACAAAAAATACCCCCCCCCCACTAACCAGCATCAGTAATGCTGAGCGTGCAAACTCGGAAATACCTCCCGCACGCGGTGCCCAATTCGATGTTCGTCCCGTTGTAGTGGTGCACGCCACATTTGGACAACATCGCGTAGTACTCGATCTCGGATTTTCTGGGGGGGGGGGAAATAAATTTGGTTGATTTTGTTTTGAGGGGGTTTGTTTTTGAAAGTCGTATATTTTGTTTTTAAGTTGGGTGGAAATATTGAGACTTGCACCAGTGCACGAGGTCACAAAAATTTGTTGAATGTCATGTAAAATTTCCAGCACTCAGTAACAACTAATGTCGAGTAATAATTTATTTTTACTGATATTTGACATTTTACATAATATTTGACTAATGTGCATGACATTTTTCAGTCATTCAACCACGAACAATACTCAGCCGATAAAAAACTGAAAACGTAAATCAGCTTTCAACACAGTTGTGCTTTATAGGATTAGATGACGTTTAACTAGTTGACATAAACAAGAAGTGACAGATTCTAGAAAACTTAAATTCAAAGCTGATTTATGAGTTTACGAAATTTCGGTTGAAAACTTGTGTGCTAGGTCATTACGCAACGAAAAAGTTTCCCAAAAAAACAACCTGATGGGTGGGCAATTGCTCGCAATAATGACCAATTTCGATTTGCCATTTCGCAGAGTTTTCAGCGTTTGCTTGTAGCCCAGACAAAATCGGCCAGATTTCATCACCAGCGCCAGACGGGCGTTGATGTTTTCCGCGGACTTTTTCTGCGATTTTTGACGGAAAAATGGAATTTTGCGATGGAAGTTTCGCAAAAAAAATGTGAAAAATATTTCGGCGACTTGTAGGACTAACGGTTTTTTTGGCGGACACCATTTTGACGCTTCTTTTTGCTTCCTGGGCAATTCACCAGTTTCCAACAATTTTTACCCCTTTTCTTTTTCTTTTTTTTCCGAAATCGCGAAACTTTACGTCGTATTTTCGGGTGGAAACAATAACAGGAAGATACCCTGTGTGTTAATTTGGCAGCCGGACAAAGTTTCAAAATCTCCATAAAACAAATAAAAGAGGCCAAAAATAGCTAAAAACAGGTATTTTACCTTGTAAAAAAAACGAAAATAGCTAGTATGCGGGGAAAATTAGCGAAATTGAGCACGTTTTAGCAATTTTGAGCAGAAATTGGAGAAAGCTAGCTCAAAGTACAATACGCAATTTTGAAATTGGATATAGCCCAAGTTTACATACGCGACCGGATCAGAAAAACTGTATGCATTGGATGATTGCCAAAATATGTTGTTGTTGTTTTGTATTAAGTTCCGTTTATATCCAAACTTATGTTTTTGCAAAGTTTCTGGGAAGGTTTGAGAAGATTAGATATGCTTCACTTGTACAACGGTACACTATTTATGTAGTTATGGTGCAACATTTCCTTTTCTCTCGGAACTTAGTGAATTTTTGATGGCGTATAACATCCAAATTTCTGTACAACTCTCAGATTGTCACCAAAACTAAACAAAAGTTGCGAAAATGTCGGAATGTGAAAGTAAAGCGTCTGATGTCATTTCTACGGAAGTTTTTGACAACCAATCAGTTTTGACAGTGGAAAAACTAAGGGAAACAGCAGAATGTTCACTGGAACAAGCTACCAGGTGAAGAATTTAGTCATTTTCAACCTATTTTTGAATTTTGGCACTCATCCAAAAGTGTTAAATCCCGCGTTTCAGCTCAATGGCCGATGTTTTGACAAAGTCGAAGAATTCTGCTGATCAATTAAATGCGGTTTATTTTATTTGTGGAGAGCAAACTGATTCGAATGGGAATTCTATAACAAAAATTGTGTTGGTTCCTGAAAATCAAGTTGAAATTGCAAAGGAAAAGTTTCAAATTGTGCACAGCTGCCATGTGTATTCGTTGTCACTTAAACAAATAAATGTGAGTAACAATTTTTCTGTTTATGGAAAGTGGCCTGTATAGTTTTGAGTGTTAGAGTGTAAATTGAGGCAAAATCACTCAAAACTTGCTCCACATATGTGGATAGCTGTGTCATTTGCAGGGGGTTGGGGACATGGTAAGCTAAGTTTTGATCCTCGTGGGGTTGGACACAGTAAATCTATGGGCGATTTGGGTGGGGGGTTCAGGGGTGAGAAGCCAAAAAATTTGTCACCGGGATAAATATATAGATAGCTGAGCGTTTGGGGGGAGGGGTTACCCCTGACCCCCATTTTCGCCCCTGGTTCGGTATAGAAGGCAAATTTTTGGCCTTTGGCTCGATAAATAGCTGTATTTTAATATATAAATATTTGTCACATTTTAGTATTTTTCAATCATCTCCCCATAACCTTTTCTGAACCATTTTCCAGGACCCCTCAGCATTGTACGACAATGAATCTGTGCCCCGTTCCAAAAATGTCGGGACACCCAAAAATACATCGCCGTGTGAAAATACGGTGAAAGCGCCTGAAAAATGTCCCGATTCTTTTGAAACGGTAAACTCTGATGAACCTGGTCCTTCGAAAAAATGTGAATTGCCTCCGAAATCTAAAAGTCGTGCGGAAAATTTCTTCAAGGTTTGCGCAAATTTTCAAATTTCATTTTTTTAAGTGTCGTAATTTTTTGTGCAAAGTTTTTGTGTCATTTCAGAATGCGAAATCTAACAAGTTGGACAAAGAAAAATTGGTTGAAAAGGATAAATGTATTGCTGAAAAAAAGAGTTTTGAATCAAAAGTGAAAACTCCTGAAAAATTGGAGAATGAATCTGGTTGGTTGTAAAAATAAAAATAAAAACCCACCTATTTGGGAACCGAACTGCAAATTGGCTTTTGAGAAGATTGGATAATTTCAAACAGGTGTCAATGATATTTTAAGGTGAAATTTCTCTGAAAGCCCCCCCCCCTCGTTTTGCCATAAAAAAGTGCACAGTTGTCGCGATTTAATTACCACGTATATGCGGATATGAAATCCCTCAACTATATGTGGATGAAATTTTCAGCCATTTTCGCTATAGCTATAATCCTGGAGACCCATCCATGCACTAATCCCTTAAAATCATGACCCCCCTCGAAAAATCGAACTTCAATTGCACAATCAAATACTTCTCACATTTCCGCAATTTCCCAGCCCCCAACAAATCCTGCGTGGACCTATTCACCACTGGTGATTCCAGCCCGGAAAAAAGTCCAAAGTCAAACGTGACGAAAGATGAAAGTGCGAAATCGATTGTGACGAAACGGGACAAACCGAAATCGACAAAGAGAAAACGGGCGGCAAAGGATGGCGAAATTTGTGAAAGATTGAAGGACAGTGAAAATGCTCAGGTAAATTGTGAAGCTTTTGAAATTGTGTGATTTTTCCTGATAGCAGGAATTTATTTTCGAATTGAGGTCATCACAAATGCAATGAAATGTTTGAAATGAAATAAATAATTATAAAAGCAAATATAAATATATAAGCAAATTGGGACACTTCATATTGACAATTTTCTCGAGTCGTTATTTGCTTCCTTTTTGAACATTGTGGGTGTTATTATGCTTTTGTGAGAAAAAATTTGGGTATAAACGGATTTGTACCAGCATATATTGAAATTTCGAATTTGTCACAAAACATGAAACATCCTTAAAATGCTTTTCCATTTTTCATACGATAACTTAAAAATTTTTCAACAAATTTCTCACAGCTTCCTAAAAACCAAGAAACGTCAGAAATCGAAACCACAGCTCCAAAAGCGAAACGTACCAGTGGACATAACTCCCAGGGTGTTTATGTACACACCGTACCTGCTACTTTTATGGATGACGATGGATTTTTGGGTATGTATTTATTCTCTGCAGAAAGAGCCTTTGAAATTACAAACATCAATGTATCTTATTAGGGTGTAAACTAAGTTTCTTATCTTTTTTGCGATCTCATAGAAATGCACATTTCTGCGTCCCATTTTGTTGCCCTTCGAGTATGTTGGGGTTTGGGGTCTGGGCTATGACGAAAATTTTTGGTTTCCTCGAATAATCCCCCAGTCCCGAGATAAGGGGGTCTATAAAAAGATTGTCATTTTCCATAGCCGATGTGGACACTGACCTTTGAAGCTTGATAAATTGGCCATTTCTGGGCCGATTTTATTTATTCAACACTTAAAATGATCGAGACGACCTGTAGATTCCAGTTTTGTTGTTGAATTAGTGATGTCTAAACTCCGTATGGCGATTTGACCCGGTTTTTGAACACAGCAAACACTTTTTTCTGAACATGCTAGCGTACAGTTTAGACTAAAAGAACTCATCTGGCCCAACAAATTTTCAATATCTTTTTCCAATCAAAAGTTATAGCAATTTTAACTCTAAGCTTTAAGTTTATCGGCATACGGAGTTTAGACATCACTTATCCGACCACAAAACTGGAATCTACAGGTCGTCTCGATCATTTTAAGTAGTGAATGAATAAAATCTGCCCAGAAATGGCCGATTTATCAATCTTCAAAAGTCAGTGTCCACATCGGCCATGGAAAATGACCGCCTTTTTATAGACCCCCCTTATCTCGGCACTGGGGGATTATTCGAGGAAACAAAATTCAGCTTCTGAGGGCATCTGAGTTTACCGGAATGTGTTAGTTAAAATCTCTGTCAACTGTAGTTGACGAACAGCTCATTTCGGTAAACTCAGATGTGCTCAGAAGCTGAAAAATGAGTTTACCAAATTCTTAGTTTACCGTTAGTAAACTAGTGTGTGCAGCGCCATTGCACATGAATCGTGCCTGTCGCTCAACTCTTAGTGATATTTGAATGTTTCGTTGTTGTCGCTGCTTGCGGAAGCCCGACAACGGTAACCTGTCGAAAACGTTTAGAACTCTTGAGCAACAGGCACGACTCATCTGCAAGTTGACATATTTTGGAGAAATTGAATTGAAAAATGGCAAAAATTGCAGATTCCCGCCAGCAGGACAAGATGAAATTACGGCCCTGCAAAAGAGCGAGGCGGGTATAAGCAACGAGGACCTGATCGGGCTAGCGGATAAGTACAAAGTGGACTTGCTTGCGGCAGCCAAGGCCTGAGGCACCGCCGCCACCGCCCCGCACTTGCAACTCTGAACACTTCCACACTTTGGGCTAACTACTCGGTGCTGGGGTGTGCGCAATTCACAAATACACATTCTAATAGTAGATTAAGTATAGATTCTATGATCATTTTTTTACGGATCCTTTTGCGAAAAACTACTCTTACCGTGGTTGTATGTAAGAAAGTGAAATTGTGGCCGCGGCAAAAAATAATTTAGAACCAGAATCCATTTTTCTTACTTTGTTCACCATTTTTCACTAGAAGAATTGCATACCAATTGCAGGCATACGGAGAGAAATTAATAAAATGAACTGGAAGTAGTAGTGCCCTGCTATATGCGCGGACGGGAAAATACAAGCATTGAAAAGAAACATTTGAAACATAGCTTAACAATAGCGCTTATACCGCTTCGTTATAGCTTAGTTGCATTCCGATTGCGCCGTTTGCAAGTCTTCCTGAAAATGTATTTAAGTATGTATTTATATTTTATGTATACTCCAGTTGGAAAAAAATAGATTTTTTTTAACGGCCCCGATTTATAAAAATCTTGTTTTTTTTTAAATAAAAATCGCTGGAGTGAAAATTAAGCCATTAAGTTAAATTATTAATGAAGCCCTATTTTTCTTTAAAATCGCGTCTAGGGGTAATAAAAGCCATATGAAATGATAGGCAGTGCACACTATTTTTCGCTCAAAAATCGCTGTCGCTGTATTTTAAAAATGCAGCTTTTGTGCTGAATCGGTCAAAGGTGTCTATGCCTTATGTGCAATTCAGCACCCCATATATGTGTTAGTGTGTGCACGAAAATTGTGCCTTCCGCAGTCGTCGCAGGGTTCAACGCTGTTTAGTACTAGAGAGAACGTGGTGCGTAAACTTTTACAGACATTTTTCAAGGTCAACTCGTAAACATCATTAAAATATTCTTTCGTTTCCCATCTCAATTTAATTCAAAATATAAATGAGTTAAATATTGCAAAATTATTCAAAACTTTGTAAAAATAGGGAATACATTTATATATTTCATCGTTTGACATGACATATTTAGGTATTTACATACCGTATTTGCTTGAATAATCCCCCTGGGGGATTATCATTTCGTCAGACTTTTTTGAGGGGGGAACTAATCGAGGGGGGGAATTATTCGAGGGGGGGGGAATTATTATTTTTTCAAAAATTTCAACCATGTTTCTATCAACTCATTTGATGAAATATGATTTATTCACACAAAAACATGCCATTTTTGTTCAGATTGGGCACAATAAATTGAGCAAATCTCTTAAGGGGGGGATTATTCGTCGGGGGAATTATTATTTCCTCACTCGTCTTACAGGGGGGAATTATTCGAGGGGGGAATTATTCAAGGGGGGGGAACTATTCAAGCAAATACGGTATTTCAGCATTGAGGTATTTTCATTGCCGACATGAGAATATATTTGTCATTTTTTTTTATTGATTGCATTTTTGAGTGCGAGATTACTGAAGAGTTGTTAAAAGTACCAAACTTTTTTCAAAATATATGTACACATAAAGTATTTATTTAGGTATTCATCCCTTGAGAATTTTTACTTACCTTGTATTTTTGAGAATTTTTGCCCAATTTTCACTCAAAATCACTCATTTTTGTACAATTTTGATCACTGTGATGTTTAAATTCACTAGTTCCTGTGTTTTTTGCCTATTTTTGGCAACTTTTTTCCTATTTTTAGCTATTCTCTCTATTTTCTTCCCATCTATGCCTTGAAAAACAATATAGAAAGCATATCTGAAATACGTTTTCTGTACTTGAGTACCTTCAAAAAGTATACGTAAAAGCGAGTACAGGTACTTTTTCCAAAGTATACATAAACGTATTTACTCATTACTTGAGTACACATATTTATCGAGTAAATATAAATATGTTTGAACAACTATGGATTACCGTAAACTAGTGAATAAGTGTAACTTTTTACATGTTTTTTAAACATTTTTTTTCAATTAAGAAGGCAAAATATCATTGATATTTCATGGAATAATAGCGATGAAATGCAATGGTATTTGCAAATTTTGATGAATTTTCCATGGCAAATGTGAGTGAATTAATTTTTCCACATAAAATGAACTAAGTGAGTATATTTTAGTAAAACAAGTTATAATCAATAAAATTTAGAGCATCATTTTAAAAATGTATTTACTTTTACTCAATAAATACAAATACCACATATGCAAAGTATGTGTATAATGCTATGATTCATTCATTCATTCAAATGCTTTTGGCCTATTCTGAGCAGGCTAACGCTAATGCTAAAGCACTAACGATGGCAAAAAAATTTAAAAAGTTTGAATTTTGCAAACAAAATTTTGTGCTACATTTGTGCAATCCAACATGCATGCAAGTATGGGTGAGTAACGCACTGGGGTTGGGGGTGACCGGCCATCCCAAGCGCTAATGATGGTGCTACATTTGCACACAACGGAAAATATTTATATTTGTTTGTATGTGTGCAGGTGTTGCGGCGGGCAAAATATATATAAGTTTTTGTACCTTTTTTGACCATTTTGACTTTCAAATTCACAAGTACATGTGTTATGTGCCTATTTTTAGCAAATTTTTTCCTATTTTTTGCTTTTGCGCACTCTTTTCTCCATCTATGCCTTGAAAAAGCCTGTAAAAAGCCTATCTGAAATATGTATTCTGTATTTGATTATTTACAAAAAGTACCGTATTACCTAGAAATACCCCCAGGGGGTTTATTATAACGCCAGCAAAATTTGAGGGGGGGATAATTTGAGGGGGGGTTTATTCGAGGGGGGGTCTTTTATTTCGCCAGAAATTTTCGGAAATAACCCATACGCAGACATAAAAAAACAAACAATTACGTAGATGTATATGTGTTTATAGGCATATATAACTGTATATACACATAAGCCCTTCCCTAACATCACTTGATCATCACTTTGAACGTGTGTTATGCAGTGTACAGATCACAAACTGCGGTATTTGTCATGTACGTTCTCTCTACACTCAATTTTAGGGGGGGGGGTATTTCCAGGGGGGTTTATTATTTCCTCAGCAAAATTTTAGGGGGGTGGTATTTCGAGGGGGGGTTAATTCAAGGGGGGGATAATTTGAGGTAATACGGTATATGTAAAAGCAAGTACAGCTACTTTTTTCAAAGTATACATAAACGTAATTACTCAGTACTTGAGTATATGTACTTATTGAGTAAACGTAAATACGTTTTAACAACGGTGATGACATTTTACAGGGTCTTTTACACTTTACAGGGTTAAATACATTTTACAGTGTGATTTACAAGGTCTGGAAGTGCCTTGTTGTCTTTTCACATATTGCACAGCCAATGGCAATGTCAATCGAAAACCTAGGCACACTGAAATCGAAACACATGCAATAAATTGCGAACGAAAATTCAGGAGCACTGCAAATGAAAATACAGGTGCACTGCGAACGAAAATACACGCAAATTGCGAACGAAAATCTTTAATATTCAATGGAACCACTTCTGTAAATATGTACATAGCCGTGTAGTCACTCTATAAATATGTCCCACGTTGAATCCTCCAATTCTATTGGGACTGATCCAAACCTCCAATTCGATTGGGAACCGGTCCAAAACTCCAATTCGATTGGGAACAGATCCAAAACTCCAATTCGATTGGGAACAGATCCAAAACTCCAATTCGATTGGGAACAGATCCAAAACTCCAATTCGATTGGGAACAGATCCAAAACTCCAATTCGATTGGGAACAGATCCAAAACTCCAATTCGATTGGGAACAGATCCAAAACTCCAATTCGATTGGGAACAGATCCAAAACTCCAATTCGATTGGGAACCGGTCCAAAACTCCAATTCGATTGGGAACAGATCCAAAACTCCAATTCGATTGGGAACCGGTCCAAAACTCCAATTCGATTGGGAACCGGTCCAAAACTCCAATTCGATTGGGAACCGGTCCAAAACTCCAATTCGATTGGGAACCGGTCCAAAACTCCAATTCGATTGGGAACCGGTCCAAAACTCCAATTCAATTGGGAACAGATCCAAAACTCCAATTCGATTGGGAACCGGTCCAAAACTCCAATTCGATTGGGAACAGATCCAAAACTCCAATTCGATTGGGAACCGGTCCAAAACTCCAATTCAATTGGGAACCGGTCCAAAACTCCAATTCGATTGGGAACAGATCCAAAACTCCAATTCGATTGGGACCAGATCCATAACTTCCACTGTTCCACTTCCACTTCCATAATCAACTAAAAAATCAGCTTTGAACACATTTGATGTTTCTAGTGTGAGTCATTCATGATATCTATCAACTGTGGTTGACCTCGTTCTAGAAAACTTCAATGTATTCAAAGCTGATTTATGAGTTTTTTGAAATTTTGGTTGAAAACTAGCGTGACTATGTTTGTCGCTTTCTGTCTGTTAAAATGTCACTTTCTATGCCACTTTAAACATGTTTTCAATTAACATGTACTTTCAAAAAATATACGAGTAAGTGAGTACATTTTTCACGTTTTTCTCTGAAAATTTTCACTCTGAAAAAATAAACCCCCCGGGGGGTAATTCTAGGAAATACGGTATGTAACGAATCATAAATAATGTATAAATAAAGTGTTTTCTTATAAAACATGACATTCACAAATTTACATATCTTTTGCCCATTTTCACCTACAAATATTCCTATTTTCAGCTTTTTTAGTAATGTACGATCTCATCACAGTTGCTATATACTCCGGTTACTTTACACCCTGCACGCGTGGTTCCCGCTGGAAGTGTGCCAACGATGGTTAACGCGTCCGAGTTTCATAAAGAGATGACAAAATTGATTGTTGTAGTAATGTTATTCATTAAAATATACACATCGATGAATTTTTTTCATATTTTTACAGAAATCGCATGATTTAATAATCATTGGCGCGCTTCCAACACGAGACATAAATCAGTGCGAGGGCAGAGTATCATGTACGCCGAGTATACATACTAAACTTTTTCAAAAGAACCCATACTGGTAAATACTTTCATTCTACTTTACATTTGGCACTTTGCATGAGAATTGACAATTGACTTTGCAATGGACTTTACATTTGACACTTAGATTACACTAAATGCTAGCTACATTTCCACAAAATTGTGTTTTTACTGTTTGTAGTCAAATATTTCATTGACAGTATTATAGGTTTCTCAACTTTTTATTTTATGTTGGAAATGGCGGTGTACTAGAATACACAAATGCCCATTACGCACATTTTCCCGTTTTTTCACTTGACACTTTTTCAAGTCATTTTCAGATATGAGTGAAGTGAAAAACGTTTTGCAATGACATTAGTGAACTTTTTTCACTTCACTCATATCACTCTAAAAATCACTCTAAAAATTGTCAAGTGAAAAAAAACGTGAAAAATGGCTATATTTGAACGTTTTTTCACTTGACACTTTTTCAAGTGATTTTGAGATATGAGTGAAGTGAAAAAGTTCACTACTGTCATTGTGCAACTTTTTTTCACTTCACTCATATCTGAAAATCACTTGAAAGTGTCGAGTGGAAGTCAAAAGTCATGTAAAATCCATAACATCCAGTAAAACATAAAAGAAAATTTTGTATTTTACATGGCATTTTACTTGACTTTTTTTATCCATGCACAAAATACTTTCACTATAATTCCACTTTCACAATACTTTCACTTTTGTTATCCATGCACACGGTTACATATGTACAAAACGGCTGTCATATTACTGACCCCAAATGCCAAGTAAACTACATACAACGTTGATTTTTTCATACACATGATTATTTATCAAAACTTTGAGCCCTGAAATGTGTAAAGTCAAGTGTCAAATGTCATGTAAAATGTCAATTAAAACAAAAAAGGAAAAAAATTATTTTTGTTATTTTGACACTTTGTCACACAATTGACAATTTGCATGCCTTCTGCATGAATGTTGACACTTCTTGGAGGGCGTGTCTAAATATATTTACACGCAACAGCTGTCCGCTTTCCCCTATTTACACGTGTTAAAACACACACTGCGTTTATATACACAATGAGCATTGGCGCGCGGCCAGCTGAGTTCGGTATGGCGGTACACACTGCGCACGCAGCGTTGGCGCGTGGCCAGCTGAGTTAGGTATGGCGGTACACACTGCGTACACAGCGTTGGCACGCGGCCAGCTGAGTCCAGCTGGTTAGCTGAGTCCAGCTGGTTACTGTATTATCGATTGCCCATGTTTTGCGTGCATTTTGCTATTGGCATCGTGCCAATTATTTCTCTATTTTCCAGTTGTCACTTTTGTCGGAAGTGAATTCAAATGCTTTTTGACAGATAAATATGTGACTCAATTTTAGTTTCAATCACTAGTTTAAGTCAATCAGGGAACGTGCGCAATCACTTTAAGATTTGTTCGTTAGGTTGTTTTATGCGTTTTTGTGTCTTTACAGATCATGTTTGATAGAACCCTCTTTTACCAGGGGCCAGTCCTGCACTCTGTAACCGTAGGTAATGTGAATGTAAAATGTCAAAAATTTGTCAAGAGTCATGTGAATATTGTGCCTGCGCACACTACCTTTACCACGAAATTTTGGAGATTTCACAAATCAGCTAAGAATGCAGTTGAGTTTTCTACAATGAGGTGGCCGTCAACTACAGTTGACGGAGATCAAAAATCACTCCTTGTGGAAAACTCAAACACGTTCAAAGCTCATTTATGAGTTTTCAAAATTTGTGTGAAAACTAGTGTGTGCAGGGCCATTTTGAGTCTTTTGTCGTGTGACTCTTTCGCATTTATCGGGAATTTGACATGGCACTTGGGAAATCTTATCGCAACGATTTTATTTCAACAAATTTTTTCGTATTTTGTGCCTGATTTGGGAAAGTTTCTTACAGCCCTGCCATTTTTCCAGGTTTTGCATGACAACACTATTTTTTCGGCAGCCCGATACCAAAATCGGTGGCAACCCGCCGTTTGTCGGGCAGACACTTCTTGCCCGTTCCGCATGCACGCACATGGTTAGTGTTTTGGCTTATTTAACTGGGTCCACAAGTTTCGTAGAGCGGGGGGGGAGGTTTTGAACCCCAAAGCCCCCAACTATCTGTCTGTATATCCCAGGCACCGTTCAGGTATTATCTACCGTATTTCCTCAAAATACCCCCCCTCTCGAAATACCCCCTTCAAAATGGACACTATGAATTTATTAGCCCCCCCCTCGAAATACCACCCCCCAATTGACTGTACACAGAACGTACATGACAAAAGTTACTGTTTGCAATACGGACGATGCAGAACAGACATAAAAAACAATGACTGTGTTAAATTAGAACCTGTTTTACACCATCTACATACTTTTGCAAGTCTATAGACTCTTATACATGGTACTTTTTGTTGCATTTTTCAACGCCAGCGTACGTTACAAACAACATTTTAGTACTGGGAGTTAGAAAAATTTCTGGCGAAATAATAAGCCCCCCCCCCCCCCGTTTAACCCCCTCTCAAAATTATCACTCTGAAACAATCACCCCCCGGGGGTATTTCGAGGAAATACGGTATAATAATGCGAATTTTCGGCTATGATGCTATGAACCCTGACCCCAAAACGGCTTTCTTGGGTGATTTTCACTATCATTATCACTCGTTCGTTTCCCTTATTGCTTATTTCCAGCTGGTTTTAACTATTTGTCCATATTTACATACCAATTTTTACGTATTTTCCTGTATTTTTGGGGTACTTTTCTCCATTCTCTGAAATCTACCATATTTCCTAGAATTACCCCACGTTTTATGTTTTCAGAGTGAAAATTTTGAGATAAAAACGTGAAAAATGCAACAATGGCGCACCGTACACTGAAATTTTGCGTTCAGCGTTCGAACGTTTTTGCACGCCGGACTACAAACGCTGAAATCCAAATCTAAAGAACACAGTGTTTTTGAAGCGTAAAAATTTGGAATTTGCGCATTTGTAGTTCAGCGTGCAAAAACGTTCGAATGCTGAACGCAATATTTAAGTGTGCGGTGCGCCATTCACAACCATTTATAAGTTTTTACAGCCTTATATAAGGCTGTAGATGGTATAAACGATGTTCTAACGTAAAACAGTATGTGTTTTGAATGTCTGTTATGCATTTTTCTGGACCATAAATTCATAGTGCCCATTTTGAGGGGGGGGGGGGGTATTTCGAGGAAATACGGTACACCTAGAAAAAGTCCATATATTGAACCCCCGTGAACCCCCTCCCAAACCCCCAAGAAATCTTCTCGGCTATCCTTCTGTCTGGGAAAATAGTATTTATGCTATAGGTATACTCGAACCCCCACGGATGTCCAAATCTACAAAACCCTGCCGGTTTTTTTTTGTCATTTACCTATCGTAGAAATCATGGATGAAAAGAGACGATTTTTTACTTGGCATTTAACTTTCTTCTAAAATGTGTTTTTTACTTCTCTACTTGCGGAAATGGCAGATTTCATCGGGTATCATTTCCGATATCAATCAGACAGTCCCAAAAGAAACTTGCTGCCTAACAAAAACATTTACCTCCCAGGCATTTTCTACGTACGCCGATCGCCACACTATTTTCCGTGTCCAGCTCACATCTGGACTTTTGCCAAATTCTGAGACTTGTGGAGGTTCAGGGACACGACAAAACGGTTTTGGATTCCTACACAAAGTTTTTCAATGTTGCCGCCGGACATTTGGATACCGGAAAATGTGTAGGTTCCAGAATTTGATAGGCTGGGTTAGTTGTCTCCTTGATTTTCACCCTCCCGGGGGTTCTATAGGCTCTTTTAAAAGTACCTAAGTTCGAACGTTTTTTGATAAAGTATGAATTCCGTATTTCTTCTCATAGAAGAGTGCCGTTCTATTTTTTCTCGTCAACTTGCTTACCTGCCGTTCTATTGGAGGGTCTCTATGGCGCTCTTCTATTAGAAGAAATACGGAATTCATACTTTGCCAAAAAACGTTCGAACTTATTTTAAAATCGCTGTGTGCGGTGCGCCATACGGTAGCAAATGGTACGGCCTTTCGGTAAACGGTACTGTTCAGTAGGATAAAATTCCCATACTTTCGGTTCAGTATGGTGTTTCGCTAAATCTTGAAAACAGAACGTATTCCGCATTTAAGCTCGCGTGACTCCTAGGCAGCCGAAATGGCTGCGTATTTCTGAAATTCAGATGTAAATGTGTTCAAAAAAATTTCTGGATTAACCGATAAAAAATTATTAAGTGAAAATATTGCTTCAATTTACATCTACACTATTTTTATTTATAAGTACAACTATTCCATAACTACCGAATTTCCTCGAAATACCCCCGGAGGTTTTTTTTTCAGAGTGGACATTTTGAGGGGGTTGGGATTTCGAGGAGGGATTTTATAATTTCGCCTGAAATTTCGTGAATTTAGCTGTCTTTTTCAGCCAATGTAAATATGTTTGCGTGTCCAACTCAGGGCCGTATCCAGGGGGGGGGGGGGGCTGCAGCCCCCCCCTTCCCTGGGTGAGACCAGAAAGTGACCGGAAAATACGACTTTTTCAACGTCAGTGTAAAAAATTTTGCTCCCGGTGGCCACAAATTGTGATAAATATACTCAATGGTGGGCTTTTTGCTGTATTTGTATGTATATTTACATACCGTATTACCTCGAAATACCCCCATGGGGGTTTATTATTTCGCCAGCAAAATTTGAGGGGGGGTTAATTCGAGGGGGGGGTTTATTCGAGGGGGGGTTTTATTATTTCGCCAGAAAATTTCGTGGAATTCGTAGTAAAGAATACGCTATTTCTTACACCAAAACGGTAATAAATGTGAGAATATAGGTTATATTGGGGCTATAGATGTACGTCTGTACACAAATGAGCGTATAAGAGTAGCTGTGATGCAAATAAGTAGTAAAAAATACATCATGTACATTGCATACATGATGTACATCATTCCGGAGGGGGGGTATTTCGAGGGGGGGGTTTATTATTTCCCCAGCTCATTTTGAGGGGGGGTTAATTCGAGGGGGGGGTTAATTCAAGGGGGGGATAATTCGAGGTAATACGGTACATATACAGCGTTCCATGGTGCTGGCGCCAACGCCAATGGCACCATGGCGTGGCGCCTACTAATGGCGCCAGCGCCATGGTGCCATTCCGCCACTAGTGATGTAAAGGCACCGGGGCACCGGTGCCCCGGTGCTGGGCACCGAAGGGCACCAGCACCGGTGCTGGTGCGGTGCCATTGCAATCTTCAGGGGTGCCATGCCGGTGCCGGTGCCCTTTTTTTCAGAATAGCACCGGTGCCGGTGCGGTGCGGTGCCATTTTTCTGCCGGTGCCAAAGGTGCTAGCACCGGGCCAAAGTAAAAGGCACCGGCCAAGGCTTCATGTGCTGTGCAATTTTGTCCATAGTAATTATGTGCTTATTCATATTTTAAAAAAACAGCGATATATTTACCCAACCGTTTTTGCTTTTTTGTAAACCTCCCATCAAATAAATACCTATACCTACTGTGAAATCCATTATACCCAATACGTGAGATGTGATGAACGAATCTAAAATTTTCTTGAATTTTAAATCATTTTTATATTATCTATTTATCTTACTTGTTTGTTCAAAATTTGTTGTCAGTTTATGACAGAGATAGTTCCATTCTCTGTACAGCAACGATTCCGATCAGTAGACCATAGTGGCTATGGACATTGCAGTGAATTTAATATTTTATCTTTCATTTGTAATCATTGTAATTGTGTCATAAAAGTGATTGCCACATCATTCTGATCATTTTAAGTGCTCAACCATCAAAATCGGTTGAAAATTCATGGAAATATGCGCTTCCAAAAGTGAGACCACTGAGAAACTGCCCGATATTCACTTCAGAAATTCCAGCCCGGTGCGGTGCCTTTCGGTGCTAGCACCGGCAACCCGCCGGTGCCCTTCGGTGCCGGTGCCATTTTTTCCAAAAGGCACCGGTGCCGGTGCGGTGCGGTGCCATTTTCTGGCCGGTGCCCCAGGGTGCCAGGTGCCCTTTTCATGTGTTGGCAAAGGTGCCGGTGCGGTGCGGTGCCATTTTTCCCGGTGCCTTCAACATCACTATCCGCCACTCGGTAGGTAAAATTTTAGGGGGGGGGGGGGTTGAGCCGGCGTTAGGGGGGGGTTGAGCCGTTGAGCACTCCGTTTGCCGGCCTCCGTAAACAAGCAGCCCCCCCCCCAGCTCAAAAATCCTGGATATGTCCCTGGTTCAACTTGCATTGTTGCAGTCACGAATGTTCGATGGAAGTCTATATATTTATGTACGATGCTACTTCATACTCCACATCTATTTTTGGTCTATCAGGGACGTGGCTAGTGTCCAATGAGATCCCGATCCTGAATCCCGAAATATTTCGGGATTTCGCGGTCTCGATCCCGAAGACCCAATCCCGATCCCGAAAAGTAAATCCCATCTGAATCCTAGACGTGGCCAGTATTTTTGAGCGCGGGGGGGGGGGGCGGATTGTATACAGAGCCCGGTGGACGGGGGGTGCCGAAATTTCGCCCCTGTTTAACGAGTGGAGTCGCTCCCCTCGCTACGTCCTTGATGGCTGTATTTATAAAACGTTTTCTATAAAAAACTCTTTAAAAACCTGCGCTTCCATCCCCCATATCTCCAACGAAATTTTTTGTCCAAACACTCCGTTATCACTTCCAGCTACCTGAGATTCTCTCTACGTTAGATGATGATAAATATTTATGATGATTTCGCGCTAGATTTCGCGCGAAATGCCATTTATGAGCGTTATGGACATGCCCATCAAAACAAATTACCTAATTTGTGGGTCGGTTTGTGTGGGGGATGCTCCATGACAGTGCAGAATATGATTTTGGACCGATTTCAAAGCGATTTCAGGGGCTCCCGGGGGGTGGGTGGAGGGGTTTACTCCCCAATCGCCCAGCTATATATGTATCTATCGATATAAAGGTTTTTTCAGGGTGTAGTTTTTCTTGAATACTGTATTTCTTCTAATAGAAGGGCTGGGCTCCAATACAAGGCGTCTTCAATAGAAGGAATACTTTTTTGACTTTTGTGCTACATAATAAATATAGAAGGGCGTCTCCAATATAAGTGCGTGTTAAAAAGTTTAGGCTATCTACTTCACCTTATTCTGTAGGTGCGATTGCCATGGTGAAATGAGGTCGACAACATAGTTGTTAAAATGTATTTACTTTTACTCGATAAATACGTATACTCAAGTACAGAGTAAATACCTTTACGTTTCCTCCGAAATACAGCATTTTATATGGTTCGTTACATATCCACACAATTGTCGTGCAAACTAGTTTTCAACTGAACCTTTAAAAACTAATAAATATCATTGTAGAAAAAGCAAATCTCAAATGCATTTAAAGCTGATTCATGAGAAAAAAATAGAAGGGCGCCCTTCTATTAGAAGAAATATGGTAGTTCCCGCCTGTTGCTTGATCATAAATATCTCGAATGAACCAACTCTGGGGAATCATTTGAGGAAACGCAACGTGTAACTACAGATTTTCGCTGTTCTTATTTATGTTTGTGTTAGCCCCCTTCGTTGCTCTGTGTGTGTATTTATTTGATGTAAAACCTTCGATTTTAATTCGCTCAGCCACAACTGCGTGCGGCGTGGCAGGTGTTTTTTTCTTCGTGCCGCTGCGGCGTCAACAAATCCAGGCCGACCTCCGGCGCTGTGAAAGACGGCCCCCAGCGCGTTTGTTGTCTTTTTTTCCTGATTTTAATCGCTGCAAAATACCATATTTGCTTGAATAATTCCTCTAGGGAACTATTTTTTCGTCGGACTATTTGAGGGGGGACTATTAGAGGAAGGGAAATGTTTCAAGGGAGGAATCATTATTTCGTCAAAATTTTCAGGCGAGTTTCTATTATCTCATGGCACGAAATATTCTTTAAACAACAAATAAATAAATAGATAAATACATCCCATTTTTGTTCAAATTGCACACAACATAAATATATCTTCATGGAGAATTATGCAAGGGGGGATTTTTTCTTCCTCTAATCTTTTCTTCAGGGGGGAATAATTCATGCGGGGGAATTTTTCACGCAAATATGATAAGTGGTGTCAACGACTGAACCTCAATTGAGCCACAGCAATTTTATTGGCTGTTTTGTGACAATTACGTGGTTTTCATTTCTTTTGAGTTGTTTTCAATGGAATGCCGCGATAGTTGATATTTTGGCTTACTGGAACTTGTAAATAACTTATAAACTTGTTTGAAAGTAAACATGTAACTAAAACAAATTTTCGTTAACAAGGTCACTTTGAAGTTGAAGTGCTAAATTGTAAGTGTTGTGCTCAAATAGCCCCCCCCCCCGTTGGCAATTCTGGTTTAATGTCAATTCAGATTTTAGTTCACGGGTCGCATGACAGCTTTCAAGTGCACATGCGGCCATGTCAAAAAAGAGTTTATGTTGGTATTAATGTGCATTTGAACATGGTTCAGGGCAGGGGTTTGGTAGATTTGGACCCCCGCAGGGGTTCATATAGATAGCAAATCGCTCCTCCTCTGACTACACAAAGGAGTGAAAAAAGCAGCTTTTGTGCTGAATCGGTCAAAGGTGTCTATGCCTTATGTGCAATTCAGCACCCCATATATGTGTTAGTGTGTGCACGAAAATTGTGCCTTCTGCAGTCGTCGCAGGGTTCGACGCTGTTTAGTACTAGAGAGAACGTGGTTATATTTATTATATATATCGTGGTTATATATCTAACGCATATATTTATTTATACAGACATTTTTCATCGCTGAAATTGTAAATATCATTGAAAAATTATATCATTTCATATAACATTTTATTCATTTTTCAATGTAATAAATATTTCAAATATATCAGGTTGTAAACTATGTTTCTTATATTTTTTGCGATGTCATAGAAATGCACATTCATGTGTCCCATTATGTTGTACATTGGCCGATTTTGATGCCCTTCGAGTATATTGGGTTTTGGGGTCTGTGCTATGATGAATTATTTTGGTTTGCTCAAATAATCCCCCAGTTCCGAGATAAGGGGGGTCTGTAAAAAAGGTGGTCATTTTGCACAGATGATCTGCACATTGACATTGCTTAATAACTTGGCCATTTCTGGGCCGATTCGGAACATTCAACACTTAAAATAATCAGGACAACCTGCAGATCCAATTTTTGTGATCATATTAGTGATGTCTAAATTCCGTATGCCGATTTGACCCGGTTTTTGAACACACAAAAAATGATTTTTTGAACATCATATACGTTAGACAAATACAATAAACTTGGCACAAAAATTATTTTAATATCCCTATCCAATCAAAAGTTATATATAGGTAGCTTTATTAATATTTATATAGGGTATTGCTTTATTGAATTCATCGTTTGAAATAAAATACAGATTTCGGTATTTTAGTTGCGGTGCGGTGCGGTGCTTTAGTTATTTGAATATTATATTAGATTTCGGTATTTTAGTTTTAGTTACTTTTACACTGCATAAGAGGTGAGTAAAATACTATTTTTCCCAGATAAAACGTAAAATCAAGTATTTAATCAACGGAAAACGTATTTAAGTAGCATAGAAAACGTAAAAATCAGTATTTTTTTTGTATTTTATTTACGCTTGTATTTACATATTTACCTTTATTTACTTTCCATTTTCATTTCCCCCACCAGATGCTGTAAAAAGCCCTGTAAATAGTCAAATGTCATTCATGCAAAGTGTCAAAAGTCATGAAAAATTCCCTGTAAAATGGCAGTGGCATCAATTTGGTGCCAGTGCTGAGCCCTGAAAGTGTAAATTCAAGTGTCAAATGTCCTGTAAAATGTCAATTGGGGTGAGTAACACACTGGGGCTGGGGGCGGCCAGCCATTCCAAGCACTAACGATGGCAAAAAAATCTAAAGCTCGAAAATGTTTTTGAATTTTGCAAACAAAATTATGGTGCTACATTTGCACACAACGGCAAAATGTTTGCAAAATACAGAAGAATGCAGGCACCAAGGCTACCTTTGCTCAAAAATGTTCCATAACATGTTTTACAATGCTTTTGTGCAAAAAAAAACAGACAACAAAAACCAATATAAAAATTCTAGACGATTGCAGTTTTATTATGTCTTAAAGAAAATACTGGAACACTTTCAAGTAAATGTGGCCTTGGCACCAGCATTTTTGTTACTGTTTTCTTGAAAACTTTGAAAGAAATATATATTTTTATCTACCTATTTTTTGTTGTCTGTTTTTTTTTGCATAAAAGCATTGAAAAAAAAGTCATAAAACATTTCCAAGCAAAAGTAGACTTGGCACCAGCATGTTTGTGAGTATTTCCTTCAAGACAGAAAGAAATGGCAGTTGTTTAAATTATTTATATTTATTTTTGATGTCTGTTTTTTTGCACAAAAGCATTGAAAAACATGTCATAAAACATTTCCAAGTTAAAGTAGTTTTGGCGCCAGCATTTTTGTGTGTATTTTCTTCAAGACGGAAAGAAATGGCAGTTGACTAAAATATTTATATTTATTTTTGATGTCTGTTTTTTTGCACAAAAGCATTGAAAAACATGTCATGAAACATTTCCAAGCTAAAGTAGTTTTGGCGCCAGCCTTTTTGTGTGTATTTTCCTTAAGTCGGGAAGAAACACCAAACCGACTAAAATAATTATATCTACTTTTTGTTTTCTGTTGTTGTTTTTTGCACAAAAGCATTGAAAAACATGTTATTGAACATTTCTGAGCAAAAGTAGATTTGGTGCCAACAGTTGTGTAAGTATCTTCCAAACAAAATTATTGTGCGACATTTGCACACAATGGCAAAATGATTGCAAAATACAGAAAAATGCTGCTACTATTGTTCAAAAATGTTCAATAACATGTTTTACAATGATTTTGTGCAAAAAAACTGACAATAAAAACAAATATAAATATTCTAGATGATAGCGGTTTCTTTCTGTCTTAAAGGAAAATACTCACAAACATGCTGATGCTAAGTCTACTTCTGCTAGGAAATGTTCTACAACATGTTTTTCAATGCTTTTGTGCTAAAAACAGACATCAAATATAAATATGAATATTTTACTCAACTACCATTTCTTTCTGTTTTGCAAAAAACACTCACAAACATGCTGGCGCCAAGTCTACTTTTGCTCGCAAATGTTCTACGACATGTTTTTCAATGCTTTTGTGCAAAAAAAACAGACATCAAAAATAAATATAAATATTTTACTCAACTGCTGTTTCTTTCTATCTTAAAGAAAACTCAAAACACAGAAAGTGGTTTTTTTAAGAAATTCCCCATACGCAGACATAAAAATTCGAACAATTACGTAGATGTATATGTGTTTATAGGCATATATAACTGTATATACACATCCCTTCCCTAACATCACTTGATCATCACTTTGAACGTGTGTTATGCAGTGTACAGATCACAAACTGCGGTATTTGTCATGTACGTTCTCTCTACACTCAATTTAGGGGGGGGGGTATTTCGAGGGGGGGGTTATTATTTCCTCAGCCGAATTTTAGGGGGGGGGGGGTATTTCGAGGGGGGGGGTTAATTCAAGGGGGGATAATTCGAGGTAATACGGTATACGTAAAAGCGAGTACAGCTACTTTTTTCAAAGTATACATAAACGTATTTACTCAGTACTCGAGTATATGTAATTATTGAGTAAACGTAAATACATTTTATCAATGGTGATGACATTTTACAGGGTCTTTTACACAGCAAAAAATGGGTGTGTGGATGCGCGGTGAAGCGTCGGGAAGTGTCTTCACGCCAACACTTTCCGAACGCTTCACCAAGCATGTCAGCGCTTCCACACACTCACGAAAATCTGCGTGAAGGCACTTCACGCTTCTTAATATCGCGCTCCCACGCAAATTTATACGCGGGGGAAGCGTGTGGAAGCGCCAGCGGCGTGAAGTGTCTTCCACATGTTTGGATGCGCGTGAAGCGCGCGGTGAAGATAGGTGAAGCGTGTGGAAGACACTTCACCCAGAATCTCGTGATGTTGGTGGAAGCGTGTGGAAGCGTGTGGAAGCGCGCCGCTTCACGCGCATCCAGCCCGCTTCCACACGCTTCACGGATCTATTTTTTGCTGTGTTACACTTTACAGGGTTCAATACATTTTACAGTGTGATTTACAAGGTCTGGAAGTGCCTTGTTGTCTTTTCACATAATTCACAGCCAATGGCAATTTCTATCGAAAACCCAGGCGCACTGAAATCGAAACGCAGGCAATAAACTGCGAACGAAAATACAGGTGCACTGCGAATGAAAATGCACACAAATTGCAAACGAAAATCTTTAATATTCAATGGAACCACTTCTGTAAATATGTACATAGCCGTGTAGTCACTCTATAAATATGTTCCACGTTGAATCCTCCAATTCTATTGGGACTGATCAAAACCTCCAATTCGATTGGGAACCGGTCCAAAACTCCAATTCGATTGGGAACCGGTCCAAAACTCCAATTCGATTGGGAACCGGTCCAAAACTCCAATTCGATTGGGAACCGGTCCAAAACTCCAATTCGATTGGGAACAGATCCAAACCTCCAATTCAATTGGGAACCGGTCCATAACTCCAATTCGATTGGGAACAGATCCAAAACTCCAATTCAATTGGGAACCGGTCCATAACTCCAATTCGATTGGGAACCGGTCCATAACTCCAATTCGATTGGGAACAGATCCAAAACTCCAATTCAATTGGGAACCGGTCCATAACTCCAATTCGATTGGGAACCGGTCCAAAACTCCAATTCGATTGGGAACAGATCCAAAACTCCAATTCAATTGGGAACCGGTCCATAACTCCAATTCGATTGGGAACCGGTCCATAACTCCAATTCGATTGGGAACAGATCCAAACCTCCAATTCGATTGGGAACCGGTCCAAAACTCCAATTCGATTGGGAACCGGTCCAAACCTCCAATTCGATTGGGAACAGATCCAAAACTCCAATTCAATTGGGAACCGGTCCATAACTACAATTCGATTGGGAACCGGTCCATAACTCCAATTCAATTGGGAACCGGTCCAAAACTCCAATTCGATTGGGAACATATCCAAAACTACAATTCAATTGGGAACCGGTCCATAACTCCCATTCGATTGGGAACAGATCCATAACTTCCACTGTTCCACTTCCACTTCCATAATCAACTAAAAAATCAGCTTTGAACACATTTGATGTTTCTAGTGTGAGTCATTCATGATATCTATCAACTGTGGTTGACCTCATTCTAGAAAACTCCAATGTATTAAAAGCTGATTTATGAGTTTTTTGACATTTTGGTTGAAAACTAGCGTGACTATGTTTGTCGCTTTCTGTCTGTTAAAATGTCACTTTCAATGCCACTTTAAACATGTTTTCAATAAACATGTACTTTCAAAAAATATACGAGTAAGTGAGTACATTTTTCACGTTTTTCTCTGAAAATTTTCACTCTGAAAAAATAAACCCCCGGGGAATAATTCTAGGAAATACGGTATGTAACGAATCATAAATAATGTATAAATAAAGTGTTTTCTTATAAAACATAACATTCACAAATTTACATATCTTTTGCCCATTTTCACCTACAAATATTCCTATTTTCAGCTTTTTTAGTAATGTACGATCTCATCACAGTTGCTATACATACTAAACTTTTTCAAAAGTACCCATACTGGTAAATACTTTCATTCTACTTTACATTTGGCACTTTGCATGAGAATTGACAATTGACTTTGCAATGGACTTTACATTTGACACTTAGTTTACACTAAATGCTACTCAATAAGTGCTTTTGAAGGAAGTACATCATTTTTTCAATGCACTAGCTACATTTCCACAAAATGGTTTTTTTTACTGTTTGATGTCAAATCTCTCATTGACAGTATTATAGGTTTCTCAACTTTTTATTTTATGTTGGAAATGGCAGTGTACTAGTATTCAATAAGCTTTTATGTGAAGACTATTTACTGTATGTAGGCACAATGTCACAACTGCTACTTCAACTCTCTCTTCAAAAATATAACTTGCTGCAAAGTCTTATCACTCAAATTCAAACACCAATTTGTCCCAACTAAAGTAGGTCAGCACCAGAAGCACTACAAGGTATACAGAGCATATTCAAAGCAAAAAAATCAGGCATTCGTTTCAGCCAACATTCATCAAAATTTTATCGCATCATTTTTGCATTATTTTTATAGTGTGATACATTTGCAACAAATACCACCAAATACCCACATACCATAGTTCAAAAAATACTTACGCTGGCTTGATCATTGTCTTTGTTACATTTTTACTCTCTTTTTTACCCTATCGAAATGACTTGGAATAGCAGCCGGGTCCACGTCCCCCAAGTCGGACATTTTGCATTTTTCTCATGCAAAATGACAGAGTGCTGCTGTGTAGTGTTGGAAAAGGGCGCCACTCACGTACAATGTAAAATGTGTCGAAAGACATGTAAAATCCCAAACATCCAATTAATCATAATTTATTTTCGATTTTACGCGGCATTTTACTTAACTCTTGATACTTCACATGACATTTTACAGTGCTCTGGAAAGTTCAATCCGGACAAATAAGTCATTTGAAGTCACTGCAGCGATTGAAACAAATTGGCAAAAAAAATTTTTACTGTTTTTCAAAGAAACTGGGTCCAAGTGTAGTTTTTCTTAGAATGTGCATCATTTATGAATGATTTCACTAGTATGCTACATTTGCAAAACACTTTTTTGAAGCTTATGGAAATAGTTATACTCGGCGGACATCACACTTAGTATGGAAACATACCATAACCCATCTGAATAATGAACCAAAAATTGTACAGTTTTTTATCATCAATATTTCGTTTTAACTGTGGCATAATTTATTATGAAATTTATCACAGGATTGTATTCAGTAAATTATGGTAAAATTCTGCACATGCTTTGCTGTCCGCCGGGTATATTATTGTGTTCACAATAGATATATCAACATGTCCCCCAGAATTCCAGTTCATGGGATTATCATCAAATCACTTTTTCTCATATCTGTGAATTGAGTGCTTAAGTCTAGCGTACAAATTCGTGTAATTCAAGCGCGAGTTTTTACAGGATCAGGTGCCAGTTCCGCAAAATGAGAAGTGAGAAGTGAATTGGCAAAAGCGGAGTAAAAAATATATAAATAAAAAGTAATTCCCTTCGCTTTTGCCAATTTCCTTTTCAATTCACTTGCCATTTCACTTTGCCTTTGAGCTTTTACTTTGCCTTTGGCATTTCACTTCTCACGTCTCATTTAGCGGAACTGGCCCCTGGGGTGGGGTCTATTCCAGGGGTCAATTCCGCAAGTGTAGTTGCCAATCAACACTGGCGCCACTCACGTACCATTTAAAATGTGTCAAAAGTCATGTAAAATCCATAACATCCAGTAAAACATAAAAGAAGATTTTGTATTTTACACAGCATTTTACTTGACTTTTGTTATCCATGCACAAAATACTTTCACTATAATTCCACTTTCACAATACTTTCACTATAATTTCACTTTTGTTATCCATGCACACGGTTACATATGTACAAAATGGCTGTCATATTACTGACCCCAAATGCACTGCCAAATGCTATGTAAACTGCATACAACTTTGATTTTTTCATACACCTAAATATTGATCAAAACTTTGAGCCCTGAAATGTGTAAAGTCAAGTGTCAAATGTCATGTAAAATGTCAATTAAAGCAAAAAAAGAAAAAATTTATTAGTGTTATTTTGACACTTTGTCACACAATTGACAATTTGCATGCCATCTGCATGAATGTTGACACTTCTCGGAGTGCGTGTCTAAATATATTTACACGCGACAGCTGTCCGCTTTCCCCTATTTACGCGCGTTAAAACACACACTGCGTTTATATACACAACAAGCGTTGGCGCGCGGCCAGCTGAGTTAGGTATGGCAGTACACACTGCATACACAGCGTTGGCGCGCGGCCAGCTGAGTCCAGCTGGTTACTGTATTATCGATTGCCCATGTTTTGCGTGCCTTTTGCTATTGGCACCGTGCCAATTATTTCTCTATTTTCCAGTTGTCACTTTTGTTGGAAGTGAATTCAAATGCTTTTTGGCAGATAAATATGTGACTCAATTTTAGTTTCAATCACTAATTTAAGTCAATCAGGGAAAGTGCGCAATCACTTTAAGATTTGTTCGTTAGGTTGTTTTATGCGTTTTTGTGTCTTTAGAGATCATGTTTGATAGAACCCTCTTTTACCAGGGGCCAGTCCTGCACTCTGTAAGTAGGTAATGTGAATGTAAAATGTCAAAAATTTGTCAAGAGTCGTGTGAATATTGTGCCTGCGCACACTACCTTTACCACAAAATTTTGGAGATTTCACAAATCAGCTAAGAACGCAGTTGAGTTTTCTACAATGAGGTGGCCGTCAACTACAGTTGACGGATATTAAAAATGACTCCTTGTGGAAAACTCAAACACGTTCAAAGCTCATTTATGAGTTTTCGAAATTTCGTGTGAAAACTAGTGTGTGCGGGGCCATTTTGAGTCTTTTGTCGTGTGACTCTTTCGCATTTATCGGAAATTTGACATGGCACTTGGGAAATCTTATCGCAACGATTTTATTTCAACAAATTTTTTCGTATTTTGTGCCTGATTTGGGAAAGTTTCTTACAGCCCTGCCATTTTTCCAGGTTTCGCATGACAACACTATTATTTCGGCAGCCCGATACCAAAATCGGTTGCAACCCGCCGTTTGTCGGGCAGACACTTCTCGCCCGTTCCGCATGCACGCACATGGTTAGTGTTTTGGCTTATTTAACTGGGTCCACAAGTTTTGTAGAGCGGGGGGGGGTTGAGCCGTTGAGCACTCCGTTTGCCGGCCTCCGTAAACAAGCAGCCCCCCCCCCCAGCTCAAAAATCCTGGATATGTCCCTGGTTCAACTTACACTGTTGAAGTCACGAATGTTCGATGGAAGTCTATATATTTATGTACGATGCTACTTCATACTCCACATCTATTTTTGGGCTATCAGGGACGTGGCTAGTGTCCAATGAGATCCCGAAGACCCAATCCTGATCCCGAAAAGTAAATCCCATCTGAATCCTAGACGTGGCCAGTATTTTTGAGCGCGGGGGGGGGGGGCGGATTGTATACAGAGCCCGGTGGACGGGGGGTGCCGAAATTTCGCCCCTGTTTAACGAGTGGAGTCGCTCCCCTCGCTACGTCCTTGATGGCTGTATTTATAAAACGTTTTCTATAAAAAACTCTTTAAAAACCTGCGCTTCCATCCCCCATATCTCCAACGAAATTTTTTGTCCAAACACTCCGTTATCACTTCCAGCTACCTGAGATTCTCTCTACGTTAGATGATGATAAATATTTATGATGATTTCGCGCTAGATTTCGCGCGAAATGCCATTTATGAGCGTTATGGACATGCCCATCAAAACAAATTACCTAATTTGTGGGTCGGTTTGTGTGGGGGATGCTCCATGACAGTGCAGAATATGATTTTGGACCGATTTCAAAGCGATTTCAGGGGCTCCCGGGGGGTGGGTGGAGGGGTTTACTCCCCAATCGCCCAGCTATATATGTATCTATCGATATAAAGGTTTTTTCAGGGTGTAGTTTTTCTTGAATACTGTATTTCTTCTAATAGAAGGGCTGGGCTCCAATACAAGGCGTCTTCAATAGAAGGAATACTTTTTTGACTTTTGTGCTACATAATAAATATAGAAGGGCGTCTCCAATATAAGTGCGTGTTAAAAAGTTTAGGCTATCTACTTCACCTTATTCTGTAGGTGCGATTGCCATGGTGAAATGAGGTCGACAACATAGTTGTTAAAATGTATTTACTTTTACTCGATAAATACGTATACTCAAGTACAGAGTAAATACCTTTACGTTTCCTCCGAAATACAGCATTTTATATGGTTCGTTACATATCCACACAATTGTCGTGCAAACTAGTTTTCAACTGAACCTTTAAAAACTAATAAATATCATTGTAGAAAAAGCAAATCTCAAATGCATTTAAAGCTGATTCATGAGAAAAAAATAGAAGGGCGCCCTTCTATTAGAAGAAATATGGTAGTTCCCGCCTGTTGCTTGATCATAAATATCTCGAATGAACCAACTCTGGGGAATCATTTGAGGAAACGCAACGTGTAACTACAGATTTTCGCTGTTCTTATTTATGTTTGTGTTAGCCCCCTTCGTTGCTCTGTGCGTGTATTTATTTGATGTAAAACCTTCGATTTTAATTCGCTCAGCCACAACTGCGTGCGGCGTGGCAGGTGTTTTTTTCTTCGTGCCGCTGCGGCGTCAACAAATCCAGGCCGACCTCCGGCGCTGTGAAAGACGGCCCCCAGCGCGTTTGTTGTCTTTTTTTCCTGATTTTAATCGCTGCAAAATACCATATTTGCTTGAATAATTCCTCTAGGGAACTATTTTTTCGTCGGACTATTTGAGTCGGACTATTTGAGGGGGGACTATTAGAGGAAGGGGAATGTTTCAAGGGAGGAATCATTATTTCGTCAAAATTTTCAGGCGCGTTTCTATTATCTCATGGCACGAAATATTCTTTAAACAACACGATAAATACATCCCATTTTTGTTCAAATTACACATAACATAAATATATCTTCATGGAGAATTATGCAAGGGGGGAATTTTTCTTCCTCTAATCTTTTCTTCAGGGGGGAATAATTCATGCGGGGGAATTTTTCAAGCAAATATGATAAGTGGTGTCAACGACTGAACCTCAATTGAGCCGCAGCAATTTTATCGGCTGTTTTGTGACAATTACCTGGTTTTCATTTCTTTTGAGTGGTTTTCAATGGAATGCCGCGATAGTTGATATTTTGGCTTACTGGAACTTGTAAATAACTTATAAACTTGTTTGAAAGTAAACATGTAACTAAAACAAATTTTTGTTAACAAGGTCACTTTGAAGTTGAAGTAAAGCGCTAAATTGTAAGTGGTGTGCTCAAATAGCCCCCCCCCCGTTGGCGCAGTGGGAATAGAACATGGCCATTTGAATGGCACCCATCTGTGGCTTCATGTGCTCACAATTCGCAGGTATTGACAAGGAGTGCAGGGCCGTGCTGTCAATTGGCGCTGCGCACACTAGTTTACTGCCAGTGAACTCGGATTCAGGTAAACTCGTAAATCAGATTTGAGCGCATTTGAGTTCACAGACCACCCACTTTACAGTGAAATCTACCATATCGAATCTGAAAACAAAACAGGAATATAGTGCTGTGATATTTTGAAGAATTTGCTCCAGATAGATATTTGGGTTTTGTAGATATTTAGCTGGAACTGTTTTTGGGGGTACCCCCTACTAGACCCCTGCAGTGAATTTGTTCCAAAATTTGTCAAGTGTCTTTATTCATAAAATTATGCTAATATTCTGTGTAAAGCATGCGGTCCGTGAAAATATCACTTATGTTCGCTCGCATTTTTTGTCTATTTTTGCTGATGCCATTTGAGGGCACCAAAAGGCGCTGCGCCATGGCGCGTCACCCCTCTCACCTGGCGCTTTTCCATCACTACTAGCATATAAAGTTTCCATTGTCACTGTTAATGAAAAAGAAATTCCCATCGCCCTTATTCACTGTGTCTATGGGCCCATACACACTAGTTGACATCAAAATTTGTGTCAACTGAATTCAACTAAATTTGGGGTTATTATGTGATTTCAAATTTTCTTTGTGATAGAGTTCATTGTTTCTGTGAGGTGCCACACACGCTGGATGTCAACTGTTTCGGTGTCAACTCGATCTAGTTCAATTTAGGTAGCAGGACAATTTTCAAGTGCACGTGCAGCAACGTCGAAGAGGAATATATTTGCCATGTGCATTCACTTGAAAATCGTCCTGCGACCTAAATTGAACTAAAATCGAGTTGACACCAAAACAGTTGACATCCAGCGTGTGCGGCGCCTTACACGTGGTGCTTTTAAAGATTGTTTATTTTGATGTAGGAGACATTCAGTTGACACAAATTTGCGATGTCAACTAATTTGTGTGGGCTCTATGCGTCTGATTTTTGGTTTCTTTTTAACACTGCGGGACTTCCTCTAATCATTTTTCGAAAATCATTCGAAGAAGTGCAATACATACATATTTTCGTTTTTCCCCTTGATTTTTGTCAAGCCCCATCCGTTGTGCCGTGCTTGTATTCAATTCTTTTTTTCGTTTTCCCGTGCAACATGGCGGAAAATTTGAATTCGTTGCCGCGCCGCAGCAGCATGAATAAATCCGGAGACGGCCCCCGACACGTTAGTAATATTGCTTGGCGTTTCTCCACTTTTTGTTGTGCGCGCCGCTGGCTGCGGGCGCGGTGCAGTGTCTCGGAAAAGCGTTCGGAGTAGTGATGTAAAAGCGCCATGGCGCTGACGCCTGGCGCTAGCGCCAAAGCAAAAAGCGCCATGGCGCTTTTGGCGCTATTTTGCTGTAGCGCTTGGCGCCATGCTCATGAAAAGCGCTTTTGGCGCTTGGCGCTAATTTTGACCGGCGCCAGGGAGAAAATGCCTGGCGCTTGGCGCTAGCGCCAGAGCAAAATGTGCCGTGGCGCTTGGCGCCAAACTTCTGGCGCTTTTCACATCACTAGTTTGGAGCTATTTTTTGCTTTGGCGCTGCGGGTTTGTCAGTGCCTCTGCGCTAGCGCGCGCACGCGTATTTGCGACATTGGCCATGTGAAATCACGAACAAAATGTGAAAGTAAACGAATAACGAGTATTCTACATGACTTTTGACACTTTACATGCCATTTTACAGGGTCTGGGAGTGGCACCAGTCCATCAATGAACACAATTGAGAAGAAAATGCGATTTTCTTGCTGTTTTTCAATGAAACCAAAATGATTTCACTAGTGTGTGACATTTCCACAAAATGGTCATTTTGGAAACTTATGGAATTTGTAATGGAAACTTATGGAATTCGTGTACCTATTTTCGCACTTTCTGTCTGGAAAAATGTCATTTTCTGTCCCCTTAAAATATATTTTTCATACTCGCGTACTTTCAAAAAGTATGCAAGTGAGTACCGGTATTTTTTCGGGAGGAAACATAAACGTATTTACGCAGTACGCGTTTATGCGTATTTTTTGAGTAAATGTAAATATGTTTTAACAACTATGGGTGTAGCGCCCAAATCGGTCAGCAATCTACTGATCTATCACTGTTTATCAATACTGCTATCTATAGAGACCAAATTACTCGAGACCAATAATCAAACGCACATTCCTTATTTTGTTCGATCGATTACAGCAGTATTCCTCAAATCCTCAAATCCAAGGAAAAAACAAAACAACTTTTCGGTGTTTCCGTGTGTCTGTGTTTCCGTGTTCTCCAATAAAAAAACTCATTTGAGTTGAGTTCTTTGAAATTATTGAGTTCCTGTGTTTC
>OZ038453.1:23059613-23087627 GCA_964036195.1 Sphaerolaimus hirsutus | reverse complement strand
TGTAAACAGAACATAAATGACAAAAGCTACAGTTTGTGATGTGATTTGGGCAATGCAGAACATATTTACGTTAAAAACAATGATTGTTACCTTAGTATTTTACATACCGTATATCCTTGAATAAGACCCCCCCTTGAATAATACCCCCCTTGAATAACACCCCCCTGTTGGCCAGGTGAGGAAAAAATAACGCCCCCCCTTGAATAACTACCCCCTCTTGAATAAGTCCCCCCTCTGGGTAAAACGATCGATGAGCAACACACGACAATGAAAACGAGACAAACAGAAAAATAAAGCTATGTCTGGGCTGATTCATCGAATGGGGTTTGGTGTGTGAAACGAAAAATACAAAAGAATGTTAGCCTATGATATTTTTAGGTTTAGATGATTGAACACGGAAGTTTTCCTGGAAGTTCTGACGAAAAAATAACTCCCCCCCTTGAATAGTACGCCCCTTGAATAACTCCCCCCTCCAAAACCTCTGACGAAAAAATAACGCCCCTGGGGTCTTATTCAAGGATATATGGTATTTGAATTTTCTGAAATACTCTGTCAAAAGTACCCAGTACTGAACAAAAGTATACATACAGATGGGTGCTGGTACAATTAAAGTATTATACTCAGGAGTATTATTTACTCAGTATGCAGTTTTACAACTATATAAGGGTAAACAAAAATACCCACTATCAACTCTGGTAATTAGGGATGCATTTTAACAAAAAGGGTGCATTTCATTTAGGATCCCTCATATCTGTTCATAGCCTCACATCACAGCTTGCAAAATCACACAGCATTTTGTTGTTGCAAGAAATTCCCCAAGCACCTGTAGCACACATGAAGAAAAGTTTTCCACACCTAGAAGCCCAGGTTTTCATCACTGCCTCTAAGGCCCTCTTTCTGCGTTGTACATTGCATACAAATGGCACCCAGCAATAGATCCCTGCGTGCGTGGTAGTGATGGGAAAGCGCCAGGAAAAATGGCGCCACAGCGCCATCTGAAAAAATGGCGCCGGTCACCAAAGGGCGCCAGAAAAAATGGCGCCAACGATAAAATTCACCATCTCAGCCTGTATATCATCACAGAAGGATTTATAGAAGAACAACGTGTTATGTCATTTTTCTGATTGTGAAAAACCACAAAACCAACCTTATCACGAATATAATCCACATATTTCCAGGAAATGCCCCGAGGAAGTTTATTTTTCAACAACAAGGAAGTTCAACAAGTTTTGATGGGGGTTAATTCAAGGGACCTTATTCGAGGGGGAGGGCGGTTATTTCTTCAGAACTTTGATGAAATTTTATTGTCTGTTCATTGCTTGTAACATACACGGACAGTCAGATGTAGAACAATTTAACAATTACATCAATGCATAAAAGTAGCTTAATATTTGCTTGAAAAATTACTCCCTTGAATAGTTCCCCCTCAAAAAGTGTGACAAAATTAATTCCCTACAAAACTATGTAGCAAACGTCCCGCCCATTCCTAATGCAACTACCGTGTTGCCTCAAATAAAAAAACCACCCTAAAAATAACCCCAGGCCTGAGCGAGCTTTGGAAATAATATACCCCCTGAGGGTACCGTATTTGCTTGAATAATCCCCCTGGGGGATTATTATTTCGTCAGACTTTTTTGAGGGGGGAACTATTCGAGGGGGAATTATTCGAAGGGAGGAATTATTTTTTCGCCAAAGTTTTCAAGCATGTTTCTATCAACACATTTGATGAAATATGCTTTATTCACACAAAACATGCCATTTTTGTTCAAATTGGGCACTATAAATTGAGAAAATCTCTTGAGGGGGGGATTATTCGAGGGGGGGAATAATTATTTCCTCACTCGTCTTACAGGGGGGGATTATTCGAGGGGGGGAATAATTATTTCCTCACTCGTCTTACAGGGGGGATTATTCGAGGGGAGGAATTATTCAAGGGGGGTACTATTCAAGCAAATACGGTATTTTGAGAGAATATGGTACATTGTAAATAGATAATCAATGATGTAAGGGTCGTGAAAGTTTTTTCTTCATATTGATATGTTTCCAATTGTGGGGCATATTTGAAGATTTGCAGTTCATGTGGTAAAAAACAATCAAGATACCTAAACCCAAATAAATAACGCTATCAAAAAATTAAAAATGTACCTATGTGTTAAACGATCATGATATCATTTGGAAGATAACGCAGTTGAATATGGCAAAATTTAACCGTTCATCCCTGCATCGTGGCGCCATTTTCGGCGCCATCAAAAACAATGGCGCTGGGCGCCAAATTGGCGCCAGCGAAAATGGCGCCATGCGCCAAGGGCGCCATGGCGACATTCGAAATAATGGCGCCGGGCGACAGAAGACGCCACAGAAAAGGGCGCCAAGCGCCAATGGCGCCATGGCGCTGGCGCCCTTTGGCGGCATTAAAGGGCGCCAGCGCCATGGCGCCATTCCATCACTAGTGCGTAGCTTCTAAATTTTAACAGGCGAAAGTGTGCTGTAGCACGCAGAAAATTTTCAAAATACCTGGTGAATAAGTATTAAATTTTTTGGCTCGAGTTTGAAAAATGATTTTCATGCTTGTGTTTTTTAAACAATTTTAAAAAAGCCGGCTACCCCACTACCGTGGTTAATCTAATAGAACGGTATACCTCCAATAGAATGGCACTTCCAAATGTACAGCAGGTTTTGGCACTTTTTCACCCACAATATGGTATAAAGGCTACAATAGAACGTAATTGCCTCACGCAAGTTACAAACTACACTGGAAGAGTGCCAAAACACAAAAATATTCGAAAAATTGATGGTGAGAAATTCTAAGGTGTTCATGACTATGATTTAGGGCCAAGGTTTTTTCACATTTGGTTTTGCTTGAATTGGTGCTCTGATATTAACATGGCGACCATGTCAGCAAGCATCCAATAGAATGACAGGTAAAAGTGTTGACGAAAAAATAGAACAACGCTCCTCTATTAGAAAAACCCCCACTGTAAATGCTATTTAATTTACCTATGCTAAATCTGACTTGTCTTGTAGCTTCCTTCCTACTTGTATTTGTAATTCATTCATTTACAGGATTCTGAAAGTGACTTACTGTTGTAATCGGGTGTCCACTTGTCTCCCCACACATTTTCCACCGTGACCAGTCCCGCACCCTGTAAAGCGTGTGATTTTGAATTTGATTTCGTCTCAGCGAAAATGAAGTCTAGGTCAGGGTTGGCAAAATCTCAGAAAAAAATAAAAATAAAATAAAAATAAAATGGAATATTGAAGAATAAAATAAAATAAAATGGAAAATTTAAAAATAAAAATAAAAATTGTATAAAAATTCAAATTTTTGTAAAAATTTTGTAAAATTTTTGTAAAATGAGTCATTTTATTTTATTAATGACTTTTGGGAATAAAATAAAATAAAATAAAATGAAACAAGAATAAAATAAAAATAAAATAAAATTTTTATACAATTTTTATACAATTTTACTAAAATGCATTTTTATAAAACCAACCCTGGTCTAGGTTAAATACTAACGCCTTTTTTATCTTCGATGTGTTTAAACCACATTTCGTGTACATTCATCATTAGAAGAAATGCCGCCGTTACCGAGAATACAAGCGCAATTTTCAGGTACAGGAGCATTTTGGCCACCATTTTTACAAAGGGAGATGTTTAGCCGTTTTAGTTTTGATTGCATTGATTGCTGTTTGAAATAGTTGTATCTACCTGAGCTAGGGTGTTAACTTCCTGTTTCTGTTTCCGTTTTCAGCAGGCAAAATTTTTTTTCCGTTTTTGTTTCCATTTTCCAGCTGCTAATGTTTTTTTTCAAATTTCATTTCCATTTTTCTGGCTCATTTTCCAGCTTAACATTCAGTTTTTCCACATTTTTCAATTTTCTGGCAAAATTTTCTGTTTTTCCACCTTTTTTCTGTTTTCTGACTCAATTTTCTGTGAAATCTGTGAATCTTCATTTTTTTACACCGAAACTGGTGAACATGCATGCAGGTTTTCAATAATGTGAATTTCTGTTTCCACCAAAATTTTTGCAATTTTTTCCGTTTCTGACAAAATTGCGGCAAATTTTTTTCTGTTTCCAGCAAATTTCAGCTGATTTTTTCATTTCGGGCAAAATTTCAGCTGTAGGTTTAATAAAAAATTAAAATGTTGAAATAAAAGTTTTGGCTTCCTGCTCCTGCATAATACTGTGCGTGTGTGTGTATGTAGCGTATGCAAAGTAAACAAATATTTACAACAATTATTGATTCAAAATTTAGACATTGTTAAAAAGATAACGAAAAGATAATAAACGCATTCAATTTTACCCCTGCTGTTTGTGTCAAAGTGTAAGGGGCAGGGTATTTTTTTAAATAAACCAGGGTTACCGTATTACCTCGAATTATCCCCCCCTTGAATTAACCCCCCCCTCGAATTAACCCCCCCTCAAAATGGGCTGGGGAAATAATAAACCCCCCCCTCGAAATACCCCCCCTCCAGAATGATGTACATCATGTATGCGATGTACATGATGTACGTATTACTACTAATTTGCATTGCAGATACACTTATACGCTCAGTTGTGTACAGATGTACATCTATAGCCCCAATACTACCTATTTTCTCGCGTTTATTACCATTTTTGTGTGTGAAAAAGCGTATTCTCTACTACGAATTTCACAAAAATTTCTGACGAAATAATAAAACCCCCCCTCGAATAAACCCCCCCCCTCGAATTAACCCCCCCTCAAATTTTGCTGGCGAAATAATAAACCCCCATGGGGGTATTTCGAGGTAATACGGTATTTTCCAAAGCTCCCAAAAATGGTTAACGTATCTTTTCTAATAGACGGGCATCTCCAATAGAGGGTACACTTTTCAACTGAATTTGGACCACAAAATAAATAGAAGGGCGGTATTCAATAGAAGGCACTATAGAGTGCTGGCATTGTGCCAAATGCATGAAAAATTAAAAATATCATCGGACGCTGTGTTGCTTTGGTTCATTGTGCTATTTTGTGCTATTTGAACATCAAATGTTGAATGAACTCTACTATCGTCATTCAATGAACTTTCTGTGACGTAAATAATACTTTGAAAAAACTTGGCAGAACGTGAAAAAAATCGCTGAAAGAATGGCGAAAAATAGAAGGGCAGGCTCCGGCTGCAATAGAAGGGCGTCTTCAATAAAAGAGCAGGTAAAAAGTTGGCGGAAAAATGGAAGGGTGCCCTTCTATTAGAAGAAATACGGTATCAGTACGGATGGAAAAAGCGCCAGGCTTTTCGCGCAAAGCGTCAAGTGCGCAGTGAAATTTAATGGCAAGCGCCAAAAGCGCCATGGCGCTTTTCTGAACCATGGTGCCAAGCGCCAATGGCACCAGGGGATCATGGTGTTAAATTTGAGCTCTGTCTTCTTTGGATGTGATTGAAATGTCTTTACGGCCATAAAATGAAACTGGTGGAGAAATAGGTAAACTCCAAAAATTCTCCCACACTCGAGTCGACTACGCAACCATAATTAATGGACGTCCTAGGTCAACCACACAAGGATTTCAGGGGGTGTTGTGTGTGAACTACACTGGCACCTGACATGCCCTGCATGCACGCACAGCAAGTCTTGTGAGATGAAATTTAATTGCGCCATGCACCTGATATGCCTAACGTGTGCATGCAAGGCATGCGCTCACAAGTGGATGTCTTGCCTGCAAATCGCAAAATGATATTTAATTGTGAGGGTATGGCTGGCAAAATTAGAAAATACATGAAAAATGTGCCCTTCATCCTTAGAGGTGCAGGGCGGGTAATTTTTCAGTTTTTTTTTAGTTTTTTCCTTTTCTATAGTGTACACAAAGATTATTCTTATTTCTATAGTGTACACTAGTGATGGAAAAGCGCCAGAAAAAAAGGCAACAGGCGCCAATGGGCGGTCCATCATTATCAGCTTCTGATCCATCAGATGTATCTGGTGAACCGTTGGAAGATAGATTTCCGTGCACTCGCGCCACCTATTCCAATTTTCTAGCGAATTTCCTATATCAGTGGACGCGCTTTCTTTTTTTTCATTTACCCAGCACTCGCCTTGAAACCCTGCCTGCTGGCGCCGATTTGGCGCCCATTTAGGGCAGGGCGCCAGGCGGCAAGGGCGCCATGGCGCCATTCAGAATGTGGACGCCACAGAAAAAGAGCGCCAAGCGCCAATGGCGCCAGCGCCATGGCGCCATTCCATCACTAGTGTACACTATTCAATCTCGATATGCAGGGCAGTCGGGTAGCAGCTGTCAGGTGCCTGGCATGACGGGCGGGCAGGTGCGGCCATGCCTTCCTCTTCAAATATGGAACTGCCCTGCACGCCATCATGCCTAGTGATGTTAAAGGCACCGGGAAAAATGGCACCGCACCGCACCGGCACCTTTGCCAACGCATGAAAAGGGCACCTGGCACCCTGGGGCACCGGCCAGAAAATGGCACCGCACCGCACCGGCACCGGTGCCTTTTGGAAAAAATGGCACCAGCACCGAAGGGCATCGGCGGGTTGCCGGTGCTAGCACCAAAAGGCACCGCACCGGGCTGGAATTTCTGAAGTAAATATCACCCTTGGAAGTGCATATTTCCATGAATTTTCAACCGATTTTGATGGTTGAGCACTTAAAATGATCAGAATAATGTGGCAATCACTTTTATGAAGCAATTACAATGATTAGAAATGAAAGATAAAATATTTAATTCGCTGCAATGTCCATAGCCACTATTGTCTACTGATCGGAGTCGTTGCTGTACAGAGAATGGAACTATCTCTGTCATAAACTGACAACAAATTTTGAACAAACAAGTAAGATAAATATAATATATAAAAATGATTAAAAATTCAACAAAATTTTAGATTCGCTCATCAGATCACGTATCGGGTATAATGGATTTCACAGTAGGTATATTTATTTGATGGGAGGTTTACAAATAGGCAAAAACGGTTGGGTAAATATATCGCTGTTTTTTGAAATATGAATAAGCACATACTATGGACAAAACTGCACAGCACATGAAGCCTTGGCCGGTGCCTTTCCCGGTGCCTTTTACTTTGGCCCTGGTGCTAGCACCTTTGGCACCGGCAAAAAAATGGCACCGCACCGCACCGGCACCGGTGCTATTCTGAAAAAAATGGCACCGGCACCGGCATGGCACCCCTGAAGATTGCAATGGCACCGCACCAGCACCGGTGCTGGTGCCCTTCGGTGCCCAGCACCGGGGCACCGGTGCCCCGGTGCCTTTACATCACTAATCATGCCCTCCCTTTTCAGGGGTGCCTGCTTAATTAAATCTGGGATCGATCGAACCGATGTTCTTCTCACAGCTATAAAATGGGCGGGTGATGCGTCGTGAAGCGACTCGAAATGACTTCACGGCGAAACTTCCCGACGCTTCACGAAGCTGGTCGGCGCTTCACGAGATTTGCCGTGAAGACACTTCACATTTCGGGCAAGTTGCGTAACAATGCGGCACAAATGTTTGTGAAGTGTCTTCACCGCGTCAGCGTGGAAGACACTTCACCAAAAATCTCGTGAAGTGTATGGAAGCGTGTGGAAGTGTCTTCACAGAGCCCGCTTCCACACGCTTCACGAACACTGTTTGCTGTGTCTGTTTTCTGATCTAGTGTAGCTAGACAACTTTTACACATAGCGACCATGACCATTGCATGCATGCAGTTTGTATATTTTTCGGTTTAGGATACTCAGGTTTAAAAATTATTCATTGGATTTGCTTGAATAATTCCCCGGAAAAATTTTTTCATCAGATTGTAATGAATAAATTATTAAATTTTTTCTTCAGAAATTCAAGAAATTTTTTTCCTTGTGTAACAGGAATGAATTATTCAAGATGAGAAATTATTCAAGCAAACACAGTTAATACCTATAGTTATGTTATAAATATTTATGTCTCTTTAAACTACTGACTATAGATCTTAAGAACCAAACTATGGACCTTGTGACATGTAATTTTCACTATTGTGAGAGATGTGATGGCAATGGACAAATTGAACAAAACTTCTGAAAAAATGGAAGTTCTTTGGAAACAACAATGTTTTCCAACATCCTTCTGTATTCCGATTGATAACAACATTTATACCATCAAACAGTGAAAAAAATTAATGATTTTTTCTAAAAATTCTCTGAAAAAATGTGTTTTCTTTTGCCTGATGCTGATGAACAGATTAGGTTCAGAAGACTGAATAAATTATCACAACTTTTACTAATGGTGTGCCTAATTTCTGTAGTTATTACAGGTTTGCATTTAGGCAATTGAATTTTTTTAGTGTATTTTATGGTTTTGCGTGAATACAGTGCTATTGTAATCAACTTCTGAAACAATAAGTAAATACGAAGCTTGAATTGAGTACTACACCTATTTATACAAACATTACAGATGTTTGAGCAGACATCCATTAACAAATTAAATCCAACAACGATTTTGACATTACTTTTTTTACTTCGTGACAATTTTAGCACACCGTATTTGCTCACAATACCCCCCCTTTAGTTACACCCATCCCCCGAAATACGCCCAGGTGGCAATCCCAAGCCCTGTAAAGTGTAAAGTGAAGTGTCAAATGTAAAGTCAAATGTAAAGTAAAGTGTCAATTGTCATGCGAAGTTCAGTAATAAAATCTTTTCTTTTTGTGTTTTGATTGACACTTTACTTTGCATTTGACTTTACATTTGACACTTTACTTTACACTTTACAGGGCTTGGGATTGCCCCCAGGTCTGAACGTCTTGACTATATATTTCGAGGAAATATGGTAATTGAAACTTGAACATTGACTAAATCATTTTGAATCATATTGAAACACCCCCGCAGCAACATTCTATAATCCAGTGATTTTCAGCAGTTATCCGATGTGGAAAAAGCTCAATGATTTCCTGATGGTTGTTGGATTAGTCAACTTTTTCACGAATTGGCTACTTGCCAGATTTCCTCCAACTGTTTGTTTTTGCGTTATTTCTTAATGTGTTTAAAAAAATTTAGCTCAGAAATTATGGTGAAATAAAAGCACATTGAGACAGAGAAGTTTCATTTCTTTTTTCTTAATGTTTGATGTTATTTACCACTGCTGTTTGAATCTTCCCATTTCAAAGAGCATAAACAGCAATAATAAAACAATAATACCATAAGGTTAAAAATGTGCATCACTAAATGTGTATTTACTGCATGCAGACAGGAGTTTCAACAGACAATACACCACTAGACATCAAGAAATGTGACAAGTGCAGCCATGCACAACTTGACAAATCCTACCATTGCAAAAGTTGTGATGTGTGCATTACAAACAGATATCACCATTGTTTCTTCATTGGCAAATGTGTTGGTGATAGAAATATGAAATACTATCTGGTGTATACATTTTGGATATGTTTTGCATGTGTCTATGGTGGAGCGTGTCTGTATTATTTTGTGCTTGTGATGTCCAAATTTGATGTGAGTTACTATTTTGTTACTGTTCCCAAAAACAGTTGTCGAATTTTCAATTTTTTCACGAAATTATTATATTTTTTTAATTTTCCTGCAGAATTTTGAATACATTTTGATATTTTGCCACCTTTCAAGCTGTTGGCAGAGACACATTTGCATTTTTCGCACTTTCTGCATTTTGTACACACACACATGTTCAATCAAAACTACCAAAAATCGAGAAAAAAAATTCGACAAATTGTTTGACATTGTTTGTTTTATTAATTTTACCTCAAAAAAAATCATAAAATCACAATTTCCTGAAATAGTACAGCATCAAAATCAACCCTATCCATTTTCAGCTTGGACAACACTACTGGAAACTATTTAGCCCAGCAGCTCAAGTAGCCGCAATTTTGGGCTACGTCCCGTGGGACCAGGTGCCAATTCCGCAAGTAGATAAGTGACAAGAAAAGTGTCAAGTGGTAAGTTACAAGTGCTAAATGATGTTTTTTTACGACAAGTAAATTTGTAAATTGAAATAACGTATTTACTTGTATAATTGTTTCATCAAACTTTTTGAGGGCAAATTATTATTTCGTAAAAAATTTCAAGCATATTTCTAGAACTTTATTTCACGAAAACTAATTTTATGACCAAGATCACAAGCCATTTTTGCTCCAATTCGACACAACAAATCTAGCATATGCCTAAAATTCAAATTCATCGGCATCAGTGAAGGGAATTATTCAAGGGGGATTGTTTTTCATTGTCTAAGAAGGGTTGTTTTAGAGCAAAAACAGTAATTTTCAGTTACAAATTCACTTTTGCCACTTGACCTACCACTTCGCATTTTCGGCACTTTTCCACTGGCGGAATTTCCTTCCAGTTATTTCTAACATGGCTCATGTATGTGTCACTTTTTGGTGGCATTGCATCCATTTATCACATTATTCATACTATTTATTGTATCTTGATCAATCTCACACCATATGAATATAAGAAGTTGGGTAGAAATGGCAGAAAATTGTGTTGGAACAATTTTCTTCATGTTTTTAACGATTCAAAGTTTTGGTTTGTGCAATTTTTTGTACCAATTGATGCTATTGGTTTAATGTATAAAAACTATAGATTGTTAGGGTGATTAAAGTTTTATGTCAAATGAAAAATTGATGTACAATATGATCCATTTCTTTTAAAGTAGGTAAATACAAGCACTCATCAATTTTAAGATTCCACATAAACTATAAAATCTGACAATCACTCACATCAGAGCAAACACCATAAGCAGGGAACAGATAGCAGCATTTTTCATCTGCTGCACAATGTTCATCATTTTTGCAATTCAGCTTATTGTTTCTGGAAAAATGTTGTTCACAAAAGTAAAAATAAATGAACTAAAAGTTGCATAAGACAGCAACTCTCAACCTCCTAGAAAAAATGCTGTGAAGAGTGACAAAAAATTTACCCATAACAATGTCTTTGAAATACCAAATGTGCAGAATGGAGGTACATATGTTGGTAAAATTTATATGATGTCTTTGAGTTTTCAAAAAGTTTTGATGTCTTACATTGTCAGCATGAGAAAATGAACAACGAAAAAATTGTCGCTGTTCAAATGCAAATGTATATTGTTCTCACAGCAATGAAGTTTTCATTGCTCTACAAGAGCTGCATGCATCAGTTAGGTTTGGCATGCTGCCAGGGCAAACTGAGTATGCACAGTGTCAACTGAACAGAGTATACAAGCTTCATTTTGACAGTTTGAAAGCTTCCACAAACTCACTGCCCACTGTAGGTGCATACACTTCCACAAATTTCACCAGAACAGAATTTAGCAACACAACTGTGATTTTCATCACAATCAGCATCATATTCACAATTTGGAGTTGTCTTTTCCAAAGAAAGTGTTTGAAGTTGTGCCAGGACATTTTGGTGTGAATAAATGTGACAATGTTCTTCTTGTCTAAATACCATATTTACTCAAATAGTTCCCCCCACTTGAATGACTCCCCCCTTGAATAGTTCCCCTGTGTTAGATAAGTGACGCAAAAAATTTTCCCCTACTCGAATAACCCCCCCCCAAATCATAGTAGAAATGTAATGCACTTTAAAATTCATGTGTTGGTGTATTTATTTGTGACAAGTTGGCACATTGGCACATTTCAATCACTGTTCTTTGTCTACATTGGTGAGCCTTGCCTGCAGAGCAAAATTACCAAAACATTTTCTGTGAAATCAAAAATTTATCTATGTAAAATCAATGCAAAATTGGAGAGTTATTCTGTGCCCTTTGTACTATTTTTAGATAAGGCGTCAGGAATTGGATGGGGTTAGATAGGGGGAATTTTTGAGAAACTTGTGCAAAATTGCATTCAAATATACTCACTTGTTTGTTGGATCCTTGGCATGTGAAAATGAACAAAGAATGAGCATTAAGAAAGTGGTGCTAAAATGTTGCATTTTCACAAGATGTTAATTTTTAATTTTCTGACAAATTGTTTACATTAGTTACTATTTGGAGAAAACATGACAAACAGATTTCTAGCAGAACAATTATTTTACAAATTATCATACCATTTATTATGCTAATTTAGCGAAGGTTTACATATTTTTCTTTTTTTTGAGCAGTACCCTAACACATTTGTTGAAACACATTTAAATTGAGCAAACCCCTTGTTATGCACGGATTACAGAATGTTACAGTACTTTGATGAAAATGTCAATTGAGAAATCATCCATGCGACTTGCAGTCAAAGGTTACTTTCAGGGACTGAAACAGTCCATTTAAAAAATAAACAAAACTGTGGACTTCAGTGAGGTTGTCGATCGTGCACCTGCCTACCTAGTTTGAATTGTGGACATAAAACAGATCCAGATGTGTGCGTATTTACGTTTACTCGAAAAAACATTTAGCTTGGTGTTTCACCACATTCACTTTACTTAACATGCAAACTTCAACATACACTAGTAAATACATTCTCTAACAGTCACATTTACCTATTTACCAGTATGTGATAGAGTGAAATGTTGAAATAAACATTTTGGTTCCACATTATGTTCCCACTCTACTTTGTAGCAATGAAAAATATATTTCAACCGATCAATAACTGGTGAGGTGTAAAAGATGATCATTATTTATCATGTGGAATTCCTGATTTCATTATTTGACATTCAGAAATTGTCGTGCAAACACCATTGCAGCAGAGTTTTGGCATTTCACAATCACTGATGCTGTGGCATAACTTTTCTCCTGTGTGATGTCTAGAAAGGGAGTTTAGTGCTCTGAGCTGATTCAACACTGAGAATGTTGGCACTGGGCCAAAAAATGTAATCTATATTTAAAAGTAATTAGGTATTGTGAATGAAGGTTATCAGTCCAGGTTGAATGAAGTTTGGCAGATTGCCATAACAGTTTCTAACGTTTTTGATTGCTTTTTAAAGGAAAAGACTTCACAACATTACAGAAAAATCACAAATTCCACCCAAAAGCATAAACTTACCGACTGAAAACGCACGCACCGCCACATAAGTTGCCACCACAAAATCTAGCCAAACATGTGTAACTTTCAGTGCAGTCACTATCATACTTACAGTTGTTGACTTTGATTACTTTGTGTGCATGAACTTTAGCTGCTGTGGCAATTTCATAGTCCATTGGCAAGGCTTTCCTGTAATTGATGAATTTGATGTCCCGGGGATTTATTTTGATCAGACTTTTTGAGGGGTGGCTATTCAAGGGAATATAATTCAAGGGGGGGGGGGTTATTATTTCATCAAAGTTTTCAAGCATGTTTCTATCAACTCATGTGATGAAATATGCTTAAATAAAACAAAACATGCCATTTTTGTTCAAATTATACCCACCAAATTTATCATTTATTCAAGGTATTATTCGAGGGAGAATTATTTTTCCTCACTGGTCTAACAGGGGAATTATTCAAACGGGGAACTATTCAAGGGGAATGTCCAACAAAGCATATACCGTATTTCCTCGAAATAACCCCCTTCAAAATGGGACTATGAACTTATAACTCCCCCTCGAAATACCACCCCCTAATTTAGTGTATAGAGAACGTAATGCAGTTTGTGATCCGGGAAACGCAGAACACATGTTAAAAACAATGACTGTGTTATGTTAGAACCGGTTATATTCTGTCTACGTACATATATTTATAAGTCCATAGAGTGTTATAAATGGCGGTTTTTGTTACATTTTTCGACGTTTGTGTACGTTTCAAGGACAAAAAAAATTTCGAAAAATTTCTGCCGAAATAATAACCCCCCCTCGTTTACCCCCCCCCCTCAAAATTTCCACTCTGAAAAAATAAATGTTCATTGTTTTTAACATGTGTTCTGCGTTTCCCGGATCACAAACTGCATTCCGTACTCTATACAGTAAATTGGGAGGGGGGGTTGTTCGAGACAGGGGTATTTCGAGGGGGGTATTTCGAGGAAATACGGTATGTATTTAGATATTTGCTCTATATGCTCTGTATACCCATTTTTAGCTATTTTACACCTCTTTAAGCGATTTTTCTCCCTTTTCTTACTTCTACTCCCTGAAAAAACCTAAATATATATCGAACACCCACAACCCCCCCCCCCAAAAAAAAAATTGTTCCAGCTATCTATCATGGAGGCTGCTCAGCTATCTATCCAACCCCCGGAGGGTCAAAATCTAGGAGACCCATGCACCATGCTGTATTTTTGTTGTTCAAACAAATACCAGATGATTTTATTACCCAATACCAACATTTATAACCCGATACACAACAATTCTATTACCCGATACCCAACAAATTGACCTGAAAACCTGACCTCAATACCCGAACGCGAACCCGATACCCGACCCGAAATTTTTAGGACCCGATACCCACTGCACACTGTATCTACCTATAAATACATTTGAATTGTGACCAAGTAGTGATTGATTTTTGTTTTTCTTCTTTTTGAGCAAAGTAAGAGCATACATAAATCCCTGGCACCATGCCAAGACTATTTCCACCATTCAATTTTGTGATGATAACAAAAAGCCCAACACAAGTCTCTGCTTAACAATTTAGAACCCTCAATTTTCAAACTGAAACAGTTTCACTTCAACCAAAAAAAAACCACACAGGCCAACACATCTGCCCAGTCCACAATAACTTTCTTCACACCATCCAGCCAGACAAAAGTCACCATCACCACACCCAGAAGTATCCATACATTTGATCTTTGGTTTGTCTCTGCGTGTTGAAATTGTGTGTGAGGAAATTGGAGTTGGAGCATGATAGGAAACTTGGCAGAGTGTCAGTATGTAGGAGGAAAATGGCACCACTGCAAGATGAAATGAAAATACGTATTAAAAGCTGTGTGAATATAATTTTTATCGATAGTTTTTCATTTGCAGAATAAAACCAAATTGCTCAACCAAAATGATTTTTTGCTTATGCAAACCTTTTTTCAGACGCTACTGTATCTGGTCCAGATTGATCACCAACAGAATAATATTTTGCTTCTTCAGACTTTGCTCAGTTTGTTTCATAAATAGTGAGACAATGCACATGTGTTTCTTTTGTAATTATGATACAAAAGTTTTGGTATGTTTGATTACCGTATTTCCTCAAAATACCCCCCTCAAAATGGGCACTATGAATTTATAACCCCCCCCCCCAGTTGAGTGTATAAGGAACGTTAACGACAAAAGCTGCGGTTTGTCATCCGGGCGATGCAGAATACAGGTGAAAACAATGACTGTATTATATGTTAGAACAGTGTAAATATAGGTATACAGTCTACATACTTAAACAAGTTTGAGAGTCTTTACATAGCGGTGTTTGTTGCATTTTTCGACGTTTCAAGCGACAATTTAGTACTAGAATTTCAAAAAATTTCTGGCGAAATAATAACCCCCGCCCTCGTTTAACCCCCCCCTCAAAATTTCCACCCTGAGAAATAAAACCCACCGGGGGTAATTCGAGGAAATATGGTATGTGAAAACATGTAAGTGGGCCATACGAAAATATTGCTTGCATAAAAAAACAACCACATTTCGAAGTTTTCCTTTTGTGGTTATGCATTGCTGGATGTGGATGCATTTAAACATCCATGAGTATGGACTAACGATTTCCCAATACAGTGACAGAATGGCACCATGGCACACTTGGGCACAAACTTTTCACAAACCTGTAACTTCAAATTTAGAACAAAAGTTGCATTTCCTGGGGGTTTTCAAGTCTCACCCCTGGGAAGGGGGCAGGGCGCCCCCATGATAAGTTTTTGAGCACATGAATGCCAAAGAGCCACAAAAAGCAACAAATATTGAGGTAACACAAATGCCACCAAAAATGGCAAATCCGTTGACATTTTTTAGGGCACGTTGGACGAGTTTTGACACTTTACAGGACATTTGACATTTTACAGGGTCCGGGATTGCCTGAGGGGTGGTTGTTGTCCACTGCATGAATGCCAATGGCCAGGAATGCAAATGTCCAGGGTTTTTTTGGGTGCACTATGCACATGCAGATGTCCAGAAAGCACATACATATGTCCACAGCTGTTGACTCCCAAGTAGTGATGGAAAAGCGCCAGAAAAAATGGCGCCAGGCGCCAAGGGCGCCATGGCGCCATTCGGAAAGTGGGCGCCAAGCGCCAAGGGCGCCACAGAAAAAGGGCGCCAGGCGCCAAGGGCGCCATGGCGCCATTCAGAAAGTGGGCGCCAGGCGCCAGGGGCGCCACGGAAAGAGGGCGCCAAGCGCCAAGGGCGCCATTTGGAAAATAGGGCGCCAGGCGCCAAGGGCGCCAGGATAAAAAAGTGCCTACAACACCATGCGTGTGCTAAAAATGTTTCTACAGCACCATTGTACGCGCATTCACGTCTTAATTCGCGTTCTCCAGGATGTAATGAACAAAAACAAGGATCACAACGAAAAAAATTTGAATAAAATCCACATGACGAATTCATTCATTACAAATAGACTTTCCAGACAATGTTTCCTAATTGCAACGATTTAAATCCGTTTATTTATGATTTTGCAAGTTAACAATCCATCATTCTTGTCTTCTGATCCGTCAGACAGATCTTATGAACAGTTGGACGAAAGATTTCCACCCACTCACACCACTCCGTCCATTTTTCTGGCGAATTTAGATCATCCACGGATGCGTTTTTCATTTATTTTTTCGTTTACACAGCACTCACCGTGAAACCCTGCTGGCGCCTTTTTGGCGCCCTTCTAAAGCAGGGCGCCAGGCGCCAAGGGCGCCACGGAAAAAGGGCGCCAAGCGCCAAGGGCGCCATGGCGCCTTTCAGAATGTGGGCGCCAGGCGCCAAGGGCGCCACAGAAAAAGGGCGCCAAGCGCCAGTGGCGCCATGGCGCGGCGCCCTTTGGCGCCCTCAAATGGCGCCAGCGCCATGGCGCCATTCCATCACTACTCCCAAGACATTTTAGAGCAGTGGTGCAAAGTGTGCAAACAGTAGACTTAAAAACACACGCCCTGGCCCACTATTTTTGGAACAGACTGAGCACTACTTCATCCAGAAATCTGTCTGCACTAGATGGCATCAAGGCTAATGATAGGATAATCACACAGTAAAGCATCATGTTTATTGGTTTTGATTTTTTGATTTTACAAAAAAACTCAAACATATTGTGGATACAAATTTCGCTCTTTGGTTGTGTAATCATTTATGTAAATGAGTTTTTTTAAACATTATATCAGAGTATGTATGTATTTTTATCGAATGAAATTGGAACAACATAGTAGTGAAAATATTATAAATAGGTGTGTATTTACATATTGTCGACTGATAGCAGTTTAGAATGAAATCTACCGCATTCCATCTGAACAAAATACAAACAAAACCGAAGGAGAATATAACTTTTTAAATTTAGTAAATTCATAAATAAGCCTGACACACATTCATGTTTACTTTTATGTATTTTTCTACTCAGTCAACTGCAGTTGACAAACAAAAATTCAGTAAACTCAAATCCCATTCAGTTGATTTATGAGTTTACCAATTTTTTTGCTTTCTGGCAGTAAACTAGTGCGCGCAGCACCATTAGATTCCCACCTAGGGCTCGAACTCGACTCGACTCGTGACTCGAGGGTAAAATGGGGTGCCGACTCGACTCGACTGACTCGACCGGAAAAATATGGCCCTGACTCGAGACTCGAGGTTTTTGCCCGACTCAACTCGAAAATTCAGCAAATTTCGTGTCGGGGTTTCCCATTGGATCATATCAAAAATATAAATTTTAATATGAATTTTTAACATATTTTTCATAATTTTGCGCGCTGGCGCGCATTTCCGCACCGCATGCAGCATATATGATTGCTTGTCTTATCTATTCAATGATGTCTAAAGTCAAGTTTCTTAACTCAAGTTGCTATACAATTAATTCTACAGGATGAAACACACACACCACGTCAAATACATTCCACAATGTTGGCACTGACCCAAAAAGATGTAATATACCAAATTTCCTCGAAATACCTCCCGTCTCGAAATACCCCACTCAAAATGGGCACTATGAACCTGTAAACCCCCCCCCCAAATTTACTGTATAGAGAAGTAATGTGGTTTGTGATCTGGGAAATGCAGAACACAAGTTAAAAACAATGACTGTGTTATGTTAGAACCGGTATTATAATATACCATCTGCATACATATATAAGTGCATAGTGTTATAAATGGCGGTTTTTGTTGCATTTTTCGACGTTTGTGTAAGTTGCAAACAACAATTTAGTACTGGGATTTCAAAAAATTTCTGGTGAAATAATAAACCCCCCCTCGAAATACCCCCCCCCCCCTCAAAATTTCCACTCTGAAAAATAAACCCCCCAGGGGGTAATTCGAGCAAATACGGTAGTTGATTTAACTTCACTATTGGATTGGAATGAATGAATATGAATACAACAATGTCTAGGCAGTATGTGTCGTCGTCACCTTCTCTGGACACTTTGCATGACATTTTACATTGTATAGGGTCACCAGCCTCTGTAAACAAACACTCCCATTAAAATAGGTATAACTGGAAAAATCTCTGCCATTAAAAAACCAGGTCATTTGAAGATGTTGTTTTCCATCCCCAGGCTGGCTTCATTTTTGTTTGTGGCAACATCAAGAAGGTGAAGAACATGTGTGACAAAATGTTATATTTTTGCTGTATCTTGATATTAAAATCAACCGTTGGCATTAAAGTGTGTGAAAACATTGGTTGCAGAACCAGTATCTAAAATTTCTGCAAGATTCATGTGAAAAAGTAACGCATCCGACTCGACTCGAGACTCGAGATTTTTGCCTGACTCGACGTGACTTTTCACTGACTCGCCCGACTCGACCGGAATTTTTTTGGGGGGTTTTAAGAATTTTATGTTGCCATTTTAATCAGTCACACTTTTGTTAACTTCATTTAAAACTCAACATTTTAAATTCAACAATAAGAAATCATGTTTCACAATGGGCAACATCCCGTAAATAAATAGCATGAACCCATTCCACAAATAAGATGTCAGAAACATATTCCAACATTTTTTTCAATGAAAAATTGACTATCATCTGTACACAACAAAATAACATATCCAGGGGCCATTTTCACAAGGTGGAAATTTGACAAAAAGTAGTAAGGAAAGTTATGTGGTTAAAATTTCGTAAAATGACTGGTACACTTTTTATGAAAAACGTATTTTTATTTAAAAATGTATTTTACCTTGTAAACAACAATATAATACCAGTATTTATTTTATGGAAGAGCAAAAATTGTGTCTGCATAAACTTTCACAATTGCGAGAAAAACCACATGATTGATAACTTTACTCACTTTTTGTCACGTGTCTACTTGCAGAATTGGCACTACACAATCCAACTAAGTCCGTTCCAAAATTATTTTTTTTCAAGAGTATATTACTTGAGAATGCTCTTGACCATAATGACTTTAATATAATAATTTTTAGTTCCATTATTTTTTAAACACCACATTTTTTCCAAATCCGCATGAAAAATCATACTTTTTCTAAAGTAAAATAGAACATTCTAGCCTCCAATTTTACAGAAACAATCAGACCATCTCTGAAACGATATGTGAAACATTTGTTTGGTAGAATAGTAAAAATTGGTGTGATGAAAGAAATAACGGTACCACAATGGAAAAAAACTAGAACATTCGTCGTGATTTGAAGACCGTTTTTGCAGAAATTTCGCGCAAATTTCACTGAAGTTTGAAAATTTTGGAACAGAACCAAGTTTCAACACAGCTCAAAACAAAAACAAACAAAATAAATATTTGCAAAAAAAATTCATTGCAAGAAAGTAGATATCAGCGCATTTTCATCTCCATGCAAAGCGGCAGTTAAAGTGCCATCCATTTTTGCCACTTTACTTGGCTTTTCCACATAATGTGATAAGTAGTCATAAGTCTCAGATTCTGAAAAGTTGAATTTTCCTTGATAATCAGAAAATTAAAAAAAGAACAAAAAAATAAACAAAAAAAAGATTAAAAAAATAAAAAATAACCAATGTCATCCGGCTCGGTTCCACTTATCAACCTAACTCTTTTATTCCATTTATATTCACTTGCGAGCATTTCCGGAGTTATGCCATCATACTCGCAAATTTGCAAGTTTCTGTGCATTTGGCAGAGTTTTGACCAAGTGCTGCGAAAATAGATGGGGGTTTAAAAGTCAAGTGTGAAGCGATGTGACAAGTGAATTTTAAAGTGCCAAGTGGATTTTATTGGTAAATCATTCACAACTTAGGGTTAAGTCTGCAAGTAAAGTTAAGATAAGTTAAATGTGAGAATTTAGGTCATAGCTGTAAGTCGTATGACAGGTAAATTGAAGAAAATGACAAGTATTTTTGTTTACGTGCAGAATTACGTGGCTTCAATATCTATAAAATCGTTGACAATAACATCGGGTGTCAACTGGGCCGACTGGCTTCCATTCACATTTTAAAAATGCTGCATATGCTTATCAAAATATCCCTGCGATCCGTCAACTAAAATCTGAATTGACGTTGAACCCCGTTGACACGTAGCACCAATAAGTCCCCCATATCATGTTTACCCCCGGAGACCCCGTTCACAACCCCCCCCCCCCCCCAAAAAAAAAAAACAACGAAAAAATCTATCAAACAAACCACTCCAAATGATCACACTTTTCAAAAACCCACTGCACTTCGAATGGGTCCAAATCGTAGGGCCTCCTGGTGAGGCGATTTTTCTGTATTTGACCCATACAGTAAACCAGCTGAATAGAGCGACACAGACTGGCGAATGATTTGACAACCTGAAAAATGGTGTGTATACGGTATTGTGTAAATTTATGGCATTAATTTATGGTAATTGTGTCAAAAAGTACAGCAGAGGGGTTTTTTTCAGAGTGAAAAAGAACTGCCCACAAAATTATAGGCGGCGGTAATTTTCTCTTGGGGGCAGAAATTTGGCAATAGATATTGTAATAACTGTAAAAATGACATTTTTGCCTCAGTATTTAAAATTACCTTTGCACATTTGAGATTACCATATGCAAAACCGAATATGCAGAATCATAACTGTGCACAAACAATTTGTGTTCAGTTCATAGAAAATCGTCGGAACCGATCAAAAAGAAATCTCGTTGCAGTAAGTTGTTATCATGCATTTTTTTCCGGAAACACTCCATCATAACGTCATCACTAACAAAATAGAAAATTGTTCCAAAAATTATTTCGGGCACGAAACACAATACGTTGGTTCCACTCGACTCACCCTTTTTCTTTTTAAAACCCATTTTTGTCAAAGTGCGTTGACATCGACACCAAATGTCAACTGGTCCCCATCCCAATACAAAGCTTGCTGGCGATCCGACAAACGGCGTTCAAATACAACCTTTGAATTGGGCTGTGAACCAGTTGACATTTGGTGTCCATGTCAACTAGGGGCCATTGGCGCGTTCTCGCATAAGACATAAGTACCGCGCATCAGCCGAGTATTTTCACCTCACAAAAACACAATTTCACCCACCTGCTGTGAAGCGTATCTCAATGGATTCAACGGGTGATGGGTGATTTGCTCCAATCGAAAAGCGATGATTTTCGGCATGGCTGCAAGAATTTTTTGCCAGATTTTGAAGAGTCGAAAGTATAAAATACAAGGAAAGTAGTGCCAAAGCGATGTTTTGACTAGTTGCCAAAGCGATTTCTACACACACACTAGTGTTCACCGTGACTTCGTGTGAAAACTGAAATTTGTTCAAATGCAAATTAATGAACAGGGTTGAATGAATTTATTTAAGTTTGATTGGAATGTAAATCAATGAAAGTTAAAATTTGAAATTTTTAAAACTAAATCACATATAGCATACAAAAAAGTAGGCTGGGTGTCGCCATTTCGCCATTTCAGTTTTCACATCGGTCACGGTGAAAACTAGTGTGTAGGGCGTATAGCATACAAAAAAGTAGGCTGGATGTCGTACGAAAATTAGCGATTTTGAGTGAAAATTGGAGCAAAACATCTCAAAAATTGCTCCATATAGATAGATAGTTGGCCGATTTGGGGGGGGGGGGGGGGGGTTAGCGGACAGTAGCCCAAAACTTATAACAACTTGACACTTAAATTTAATCAAAAACTCAAACTACAACTACCAAACTCAAACTCACTCTGTTTGATGTTTTTGTGCGAAAATATCTCGCCGCTTCTGTAAGACAAAAGTAGAAAAATCGCGTGGCACACTGCGTAATACAGGCCGTGCTTCGTGTGACCTGCGTGTTTTTAACATTGCGTTTTAAAAACATAGAGGAACGTTGTTAGGTGGGATGTTACAAAACGTTGCCTTTTAAAAATAGATAGAACTAGGGTTGGCCGATGTTTTTTTTTTAAACGTTTTTTTTTTTTTTTAAACGTTGTTTTTTTTAAAAAAACGTTGTTTTTTTTTAAAAACATGACGTCCGAAATGTTTTTTTTTAAAAAAAAAACATCGGCCGAAATTTTTAGTACTAAGCACTAGGTATTTTGCAAAATTTTTGCGCGCAAGCGCGCAATTTCACACACAAATTGACATTGGTGGTTGTTTTCATTAGTTTTGTTGCATTTTTAGTATCAAAACATCCATTTCTATGTGCTACCATGGGTGAATAAGCCGACATATGTTGCTGTAATATATAATATTGAGGTAATGTGCTTCCATGTACCTCCACAGTGTGTAACTTCACTCCCAAAGTAACAACCTCCTTTTATAACCTTGTTTGATCACCATTCCGTGCCAAACTTTACCTGAAGTCACGAACATTTGACTATAAGGCGATATACGAACGATATGTCGACAAAAAATGGATATTTTTGACACAAATCACCACTTATAATGCTATCCCATGGCTCCACAGCCATTGTGTGGTCATATTAACCATCACAGAGTATTGCCAGTGTCTGATATACCTATATATGTTGACACTAGGTCATATCTGGGAGCTTTTAAAAAAAAACGTTTTTTTTTTTTTTTAAAAACATCGAGTTAAAAAAAAACGTTTTTTTTTCCAACCCTAGATAGAACTAGGGTTGGAAAACGTTTTTTTAACGCCCTGTTTAAAAAATATTTATTTAAACGTTTTTTTAATAGCTCCCATATATGGCCTTGTATGAACATATCTACCGTATTACCTCGAAATACCCCCATGGGGGTTTATTATTTCGCCAGCAAAATTTGAGGGGGGGGGTTAATTCGAGGGGGGGGGTTTATTCGAGGGGGGGGGGGTTTATTATTTCGTCAGAAATTTTCGTGAAATTCATAGTAAAGAATACGCTGTTTCATACGAAATTCAAAAACGGTGATAAACGTGAGAAAGTAGGTCATATTTGGGCTATAGATGTACATCTGTACACAAATGAGCGTAAAAGTGTCACTGCAATCCAAATTAGTAGTAATAAATACATCATGTACATTGCATACACGATGTCCATCACTCAGGAGGGGGGGTATTTCGAGGGAGGGTTTATTATTTCCCCAGCCCATTTTGAGGGGGGGGTTAATTCGAGGGGGGGGGGTTAATTCAAGGGGGGATAATTCGAGGTAATACGGTAGGTATATCAGACATATGGCAATACTCTGTGACAGGGACGTATCCAGGATTTTTGAGCGGGGGGGGGGCTGCTTGTTTACGGAGGCCGGCGAGGGGGGGGGGGGCTCAGCCCCCCCCCCCTAAAATTTTAGCTAAATAGTGGCGGAATGGCGCTATGGCGCTGGCGCCATTAGTAGGCACCACGCCATGGCGCTATTGGCGTTGGCGTCAGCGCCATGGAACGCTGTATATGTATGTAAATATACATACAAAACAGCAAAAAGCACAACATTGAGTGTATTTACAACGATTTGCGGCCACATGGAGCAAATCTGATGATAGTACCTTAATGTATGGTGAAGAATGCGCGCTTGCGCGCAAAAATTTTTACGGTGACGTTGAAAAAGTCGCATTTTCCGGTCACTTTCTGGTCTCGCCCCGGGAGGGGGGGGGGGGCTGCAGCCCCCCCCGCCCCCCCCCCTGGATACGGCCCTGCTCTGTGATGTTAAATATGACCATATAATGTCTGTGGAGCCATGGGATAGCATTATAAGTGGTGATTTGTGTCAAAAATGTACATTTTTTGTCGACATGTTCGTATATCGCCTTATGCCAAATGTTCGTGACTTCAAGTGAAGTTTGGCACGAAATAGTGATCAAACAAGGTTATAAAAGGAGGTTGTTACTTTGGGAGTGAAGTTACAGACTGTGGAGGTACATGGAAGCACATTACCTCAATATTATATACTACAGCAACATATGACGGCTTATTAACCCACGGTAGCACATAGAAATGGATGCTTTGATACTAAAATGCCACAAAACCAATGAAAACAACCGCCAATGTCAATATGTGTGTGAAATTGCGCTCTTGCGCACAATTTTTTTTGCAAAATACCTAGTTCTTAGTACTTAAAATTTCCGCCCATGTTTAAAAAAAACGTTTCGGATATCGTGTTTATTTAAACGTTTAAAAAATACCGACCAACCCTAGATGAACACTTTACAAAGTGGGCTTTACACTTTACTCGCCACTCAACCAATGAGCATTAATGTTACGATCGCATACTTAAAACGTTTTTCTTTTAAACATTCAAGCTTATTCTACTTAAACAAATATTCAACGCAATGCGATGCCCCAGGCGCTGAATTCAATGAACTTTCAAAATAAATAAAAAACAGTCGAAAAACGTGACATTTGAAAAAAAAAATTTTATCTTGACAACCCTAAAAACAAAAAAACGCACCCTCATCTCCGCTATTCACAACTTCCACGTTATTTTGATAGCGATGCGCAAATTCGACCATTTCGTCGATCCAGCGCAGAAGAATGCTGAAAAAGTGACAGAATAAAATAACGGGTTTGAAAATGGATATTGGCCCTACACATACACTATTTGACAAGAAAACCAAATGTCAACTGGTTCCGATCCCAATTCAAATCTTGCTTAAGAGCTGACGAACGACGTTCAATGCAAGAGTAGGGATGGAAAAAATCAATATTTTGTCAAACACCTTGATTTAAAAACATATTAATAAAAAAAATTAAAAACAGTTGTTTTTTTCAAAATTGTCTTTAATACGGTTATAAAACGTCTAAAAACTGGATGAGGGGGTTCAAAACGCCAAAAAATTCTAACGCACGTCAAATCCACGCATTTATGTCTGGCCAAAAAACATGCCAAATGACACACGGCGCTGTGTCCAACTCTATTTCCAGTTCCCGCATTTTTGTCATGTTCCTTTTCGTCAACTCCTTTTTTGTCCGACGATTTTTTGCCACTTTGAGGTGTGGTCAAACCGCACGAAAGATGCCACAAATAATTGCAAAATGCGGAAGGGAGCGACTGAAAAAAATTAAGGACAATTTGACGCGATACTTCCATCTTAACCGAAATTGGGGGAAAAATTGGGCAAAAATTTGCCTGTCGGGAAATTTGGTAGAAAAATTGAAAAAAATGGGAGCCAGAATAACCAAATAAGCCCAAATCAAATTTCAAAATGAAAATTTTTTTTTCTCAAACACTAACAAACCTCATCAAATGAGCACAGGTAAAACCAGAAATACGGCACAGTCCTGGCGCTGGTTGCAGTTAATACATGGGCCTCAAAAATTGAAATTGTCTCCTCAAATAATACATGCAAAGCGCTCAAATTCGTGCCCATTTTCTGTTCATTTCCGCTTTTTTCAGCGTTTGTCGATGACTCATTTTTGTCGCTGTTTGCCGAGTTACCGTAATCTGAGAAATTGTCGACAATATTGATGATGATCTTTTAATTTCAAATTTGAATTGACGTTTTACACTTGACTTTACAGGGCTGCCCCCAGAACGTATAAGTAGCAAAAAAAGTTAAGGGTAATAATTATTTGTCACTTTAATTTACACTTGTCGACTTGCGGAATTGGTCCAAAGGACAAGAAAATATAAATAATATCGGATATCTAGCACTCTTAAATACAACTTATTGTCAAATAACGGATATACTCATACCAGTATCAATTTTTAATCAAAATAAAAGCCAAATAAAATCAATGAATCCCGAACCCCGATCTAAAAAACGCACAAAACAAATCAACAACTCACCAATTTTCCCAGTAGCGACATTGAAAACGATGGTCAACAAATCAGACAAGCACTTGTCCAATGTTTCTTTTTGGGCTTTTCCTCTTTGGACCCGCTCAATTTCGATCTGTGCCAATTCGTCCTGGGGCGAAACAACACATGTCGATGTGGATGCAATTTCCACTTGAGTTGACTGGAAAAAAGTAAAATGTTGATTATTTATGCGGTGAAAACTTCGGTTGGTACACATATAAAAACATGAAAGAAAGTGTTTCAAATTTACCATTTGTGTCAAATCACAGCTTTCCGTTTTTGTCATGGCACTTTGTTCATCATCAAATTTTTTCACACATAGCTGCAATGAGATTGATATTTACATTGAATTGACATCGGCTTGACATTGACATTGGTTTACCCCCCATTTTAAATTGCAAATTTCCTTGAACATTCTCATATAAAAAATTAAATGCCAGCCCAAAATAAGCGCCGAGTGATTTATTCAAGGTACAATAACATGAAAAAATCTTTTCACAAAATAGCCAAACACACCTCTAAATCCATCAATTTCTCAATCATAACCTCAAACGTTGCAATTCTCAAATCCTTGATAGGACAAAAACATTGGAACACTGCCAACTGGTCGAAATAATTTCTGAATCTCAGAGTTGACACTGGGTTCGGAAAACTAGTCTCAAACACCCTTGGTATTAGGGGCCAAACTCTGAAAAAGTGTTTCTCTGAGTTATCAAAAAGTGTTACTGGACTGGGGACATAAAAATCGGTCAATGGGGCTGTGAATCTTCAAAATAGCCGCCGAAAAGGCAGCAAAGTTCCATATTTCAGCCATGCAATTGAGTTGACGGCTCGCAGAGTTATTCACGAGCACATTTAAAAATCACTATTGCACAAGGATCAGCTGTCAACTGGGGTGACTGGTTTCCATTCAGATTTTAGTTGACGGGTTCCCGGACGATGTTCCAATACAGGTACCAATATTGATTGATGTTCGACATTGTCGCATGTTCACTTGTAAATTGTCCCGCAACCCGTCAACTAAAATCTGAATTGACATCAAAACCAGGTGGCAGTCCCAAGCCCTGTAAAGTGTAAAGTAAAGTGTCAAATGTAAAGTCAAATGCAAAGTTAACTGTCAATTGTCATGCAAAGTTCAGTATAAAAATATTTTCTTTTTTGTTTTGATTGACACTTTACTTTGCATTTGATTTTACATTTGACACTTTACTTTACACTTTACAGGGCTTGGGGTTGGGACTGCCCCCAGTTGACAACTGGTGCCAATTCGCCAACATCCAAAAAAGAAACAAAAACCCAGAAACGAACAAAGGGAACTGCATGGCGATATTCTGTAAAGTCGCATGCGTCTCTTTCACAACCCTGTCAACTTGTTCTACACTAACTGAGAACTCATTTGCTTGCCAGGGCGTTTTTGAAAGACTTTCATCTGTGTATGGGGGGGGGGGTGTTTTCAAGGTATGGCAACGTTTTGTGTTAAAAGTGATTAAATGTTTTAAAATGAAGAAGGTTCAACGGTCGTCTACACGGTTGAGAAATGTCGTTTTGTAAGTTCTCCGCAGCAAAAATCAGTGAATGGAGTCAGGGGTCACCAGGATTTTGGCCCTCGGGGGCTGGATAGATAACAAATGGCTCCTCCGGAGGGATAGATAACTGAACATTTTTCTGGGGGGGGGGCTGGGGGGGGGCTTGGGGGGGGGCTGGCGGAGGCACAATATATAGGCTTTTTCAAGGTTAAAATGGCAGAAAGAAGAAAAAATCGCTAATAATCAGTAAAAAGTAGCCAAAAATAGGTATAAAATGGCTAAAAATAGGTATATAACCATGTATATAGCCGGAAAGCACGATTTTGAAGGTGAAAAACTATTAAAAGGTGCGAAAATTAGTGATTTTGAGCAAAAATTGGGGCAAACTTACTCAAAAACGACTCCAGATAGATCGATAGCTGTGCGATTTGGGGGGGGTCTTTGGGGG